>BMAV01018527.1:0-194193 GCA_019973955.1 Trichonephila inaurata madagascariensis
AAAGAAAAAATAACCTGTTATTTGTTGCGAAATATAATATCTTGAGAAAGTTTTTTAATTTTTTTTTCTAGGGGGGGTTTCAGTGATTTTTAAAAAGAAAAGAAAGAAAAAAAAAACAGGACACATTTACTAACAAATGAGATTTGGGGCAAAACATGATTAAATTCAAAAAAATTTGAAAATTTTTTGGGAACCCCCCAAGTTCCCCCCTCTCATTGGGCCTTTTTTTTATTCGGTTATTTTGGAAATTTTTAATTTTAGTTTATTTAAATTTAACATTTTTAAAAAATTTTTTTTGAACCTGTACTTCACTGCAATTAGAAACTTAATTCTTTTTAAAAATGGGGAGGGGACCAGCGTAAAAAAGGCATTTAAGTTGAAAAATTTGCAAAAATTCAATATTAGGTAAAAATTTACACGAAATTTAAAAAAATGGAAGGGGTCTATGAGACAAAAAAAAGTTTGGGAACCCCTCTGTATAAACAGTAAATAAACAAACACAAAAAATAAACTTCGGAATGACTTTTAAAAAAAACGTTTGGAAAACAGCGTTATTTAACAATGAGCAGAAAAGAGCCATAGGAAATATTATTTGTTATTCCTATTTAAAAATATATACTTAGTTAAGAAAGTGTCCGATAAAAACTTAACTTTCGGACCAAAAAAAAAGGGGGGTTTCAAACAAAAGGGTGGAAATAGGGAGAAAGTCGTTGCTAATTTTTAAAAAAGCGATCAAAAGTGCTAAAAATATTTATTTGTTCAAAAGGGCCCCAAAAGGGGCGATTATATCACGCACAGCCTTACGTGCCTCCCAGACACAATTCAAACACAACCTTGGTACTACAGAACGGGCTCCAGGTAATTTGCAAAGCAACATGTCTATTTTTCTAATCCCGTTTTCTTTACCAGCCCTATCTTTGCAGAGAAAAAACTACTTTTTCCCTTTGCATGTTTGGTAATACTTTTAAAATATGGCACCTTTTGAGCAGTGGGGAATCCTTCCGGATATAAGTGACCCTGTGCCTGGGCTGTCCTGATGCGTTTGTTTTATAGTTTCTTTTGGTGGGTTTAAAATGATTTTTAGATCGTTTTTTTAAAAACGAAAACGTTGTTTTTTATATTTTTTTTAATTGTCATTACAAATTTCGTGCAAAAAATTGTTTCACCAGGAATAATTGAATGATAATATAAATTTGTAACATTTTACTTTGAACAATGAACCAAAAAGAACATTTGTAATTTTTCTTTTGTAATTTGACATTTGTTAATCGTAAACGGGGGGTTTACTAGAAATTCTTGTGCTCAGATGCATTACAAGGCCAGCAATGAAAAGATGATTTTATTAAAAAAAATGGTTTTTTTTAATTTAAAAATTCTTTTTTCTATGATGATTAAAAAAAATAGACTTAAAACTTACAAGTACTATCGGAAAAAAACAAACGATAAATTTATTCTCCCTAAACTTGTTGTTGCTTGAATAGATAAAAAACTTTTAAATAGGCAATATACATCCCTTTTATTATGAATATTAATCCTTATTTTACCCTTTGCTTTTTTAAAAAACACAATAGTATTAAGTTTTCTGTTCTTATGGTTATGTCAACTCTGGTTGGGTAGCAACGAAAAAAAAACGTTTGTTCTTACAGAGTTCAAAATGAGTAATAAGAACAAATATTCTTTTTCGTTAAAATGAGTTATTGCGTTTGTGTTCCATGAAGATCTGTTTTTTTAAATGTTTTTGGGTATTAAAATTATTGTTGTGAATACGAACCAGAAATAAAAAAAATATAAATTTTTTTTATAAATACCTGATCCCCAAATTAACTAATAAGCTTTCCATACTTTTCCAATTTAGTCAGAATATAAACAGAAATTCAGGGGCAAAAACACAAACCCTTTTTAACCCCCAAATTTCCCCAAAAAATCTAAACATGTGTTATTGCTACATTCATAAATATCTCGGATCCTAATTAAAAAAATTTGGAGCAAAGCAGATATTGAACTTCAAAGTTTTGTGAAACATTATTCGAAAACATAAAATCTGTGAAACATGAACTATTCACTGTTTTGCAACGAAATTCCACACAGACATATTACAATATTAGAAAAAATATAGCAACGTAACAATATGGAAAGGGTTTTAATTGTGAATTTAGATAAAATCATATCAAAAAGTAAAAAAATCATGAATCATAGATAAAGCATTTATCTTGGGAAAAGTCAGTCTAATATGGATGTGACTAGTATGAACAGTTATTCCAGATTCACAATGAGCTTCCTACTACTGTTTATGAGGTTTCAAAGTATATGTGGCAATAAAGACCTTTTTTCCCAAAAGCAGGGCTATTAATTTTCCTGGGAGGAGCAAGGCTGAGAAATGGTTTTCTAGACCCCCGAAACATATTCAATCAATTGTGATTCGGAGACCTCAGGCCAATCCACACGCCTAATATCTGCTCCTTCGAAATTCATCAACAATGTGGAGTCTGTGTAGCCACTTATTATCGTCCAAAAATGTACGCCGGGCCTATAGTACTCAGAACCACCTCACTTGGACCCCAGGATCTCACCCCTATAGGTTGGGAGTTGCCGTACCCACATCGAAAACTTAAAATGGTGTACGTCTGCTCAATATTATTTCCTAGACACAAGGATTCTTTGCCTCCAAATTTGTAAATTTTTTGTTACAGGAAGGAGAAAGCGAGCTCATTTTCTCTACAGCTGGACTCAACGGACCCCATTTCAATTCATCACTGAAAAGAGCACTCCCATTTTCGTGGGGTCCACTACTCATGTTTTAGCTCTTCAATACCCTCCTTTTCTGCTGATGCAGTCAAGGACCACAGACTGACACCCGGGTAAAAAACCAGTTTTCGCAAGGGCTGTGCCTGTAATTCTGATTGCCTGTAAATTCTTCAGACACAGTAGCAAGTCACGAAGCAACCTGAGAGCCGTGTCGCCTATGTCGTCGTGAGTTTAATGCCAAGCAGCGATACTGCGCAGATGTCGATGCTTTGTAGCGACCCAGCCAACCTTCCCCGTAACAACACCCCTTGTTTGGAATTGATTCCATAACAGGAAACCATCTCAGGCCATTTGTAACCTTCGAGCCCCCTCTTGAGACTGGTCAGCTTCAAGGCAGCTAAAGGGCTCTACATCTCAAGGGATCATGCAAAAGATTAGAAGTCATACTCAAACAGACTAACTCAGTGGCGTAACGCACACCCCCGCATTTCGGGGCCCTGTACTCTGGGGCCCAAAGCCTGACTGCCACCAAGTATGACCCGTTGTAAAATCCGACTTGAGGCCCAAAATCTTTACTTTGCAGGGGCTAATGTTCTCTGTTACGTCGCTGGACTATAACTTGTTTGTTTTAATGCTGTATTCACAAAACTGGAGGCAAATTCCATGTCCCATCCCCCTAATTCAGTATTTCTGTAAAACTAACGCTAAACAACATCTTTTTTTATACTGAAGGCTGATATTGTACACAACGCGTTCTTTAAAATATATAAAATACAAGTTCTATCAGTTTTACTGGAGGTATTTTAAAATTATGACATAAACCATGTTTGTAACCTTAATTTTGCATATGGGGTATATATTTTGGGATCTCTTCGAGTTGTATAATGTTTGTTTTTTTTTTCCTTTTCTTGTCCCTTAATTGAACAATTTAGAAACCTCATGTGCCTTTTTATATCAGTCACCAAAGCTATTGTTTTAGTTATTAATAAATTGTACCTACCACAAAAAAAAATGCTTGCTTTCAACAATAATGAACTTAAATTTCAAAAATATGTTATAACAGTGCTAAATCTTTGATATAATTCATTTTGGGAACTGAAGCTCGCCTGAAAATTAAAAGGAATTTTATCAATTGATTGATGATTATAGTAATTTGTAGATAATCAAAATTAAAGAGAAAATTGAAACAGAATCAAATTATTAAAAATTTTTAAGACTGTTGTGGATACTGCCATTTTTATCTCGAGACCTGATTCTTCGTCATTTGGCTTTATTCTTGTGCGTATGTTTAGGTAAAAAGGTTGTCATTTTAAAAATTTGCATAAAGCAATGAACTTGGCGAAATTATTTATGATGTCTCAATATAATGACCTTTCAACGGAAATTTAACCGCTGTAGTTTGGAATGTACAATCAGAGAAGAAAAAATAATTTCGTACGTTTGGAAATACGAAATGTATTGTTGCATGTTGTTATTAAATTTTAAATACGCTTTTAAAACTTTATCGTAAGAATTTAATTATTTGCAAAGCTTTGCATGTACGTTTTTGTTTGGGGTTTTATTTTGTTAACATATTCTATTCTATATATCGCAATAATTTCGAACACATACTTATCCCTTTTTTCGAACAAACATACCGATTTGTCATTAAAATACCATTCATAGAAAGCTCGTTCTGATTCTACTTTTCTTTATACATGAGTAAAAAAAATTAATTGTGTATCAGTCAAGAACAGATTGGGTTTCGAAATTAGATTTATATTGAATACATCATTGAGTAACTGCAGGAAAATTATTAGGGAGAAAAGTGATTAAAAAAAATTATTTTTCACGCCATTTCAAACACCGTTCAAATATCGTCCGTTTTTCAGATCTTTTTGAAGAAACCTTAGAAAATATTTTGAAATTGGAAAAGCGTATCGTTTAGGATCTTTGAGGTAACTGTTAAAAAAAAATAATGAAAGAGACGGCTGTGCATTTTAAAGGTATTCCTTTTCAAATGTAGATAACCGACAAATATTTAGAATTATATGGAATATAATTTGTAAAATATATTCCTCTCTGCCATCATTAAAGGTTTCAAAGACGCTTTTATTAGTTTGAGTTTGAAAATGTAATTTTGGAATGCCCAAGTATTCATTTCGCGAATATTTCATTAAGTATATCTTAACTCTCGGAAACCCTTAGGATTATTTAAAGTTCAAATATCAGGGTTCACTGTGCTTTTGCAAAGGTTTATGAAACCGATATGACAAAATATAAAAAAGGTATGTTACAGAAATCTGCATTTCCAATGATGAAAAGAGAAAACTGATTACTCTTTAATGTTGATGAACGTAACTCAGTGCGCACCAGGAATTTTTTAAGGGGAGTCTGGTCGTATCATGCTCCCAAAACGCCGCCCAGCCTATTCTTTTGATTTTATCGATTTTCGGGAACAAAAAACAGTAAAATATTAATTATTAATAACAAATAATTAATTTTTATGTACTATATACATAGGATTATAATCAATAAAAAAAAAATCAAGGGCTTTGGGGGTCTTGGACCCCAGGAGATCCCCTTGTGTTGCCCACTGCCGTATACGGAACTCGAAAGGAGGGTCTTAAGACTTAGTTGGGCCCCTTCCAAATGTAGGCCCCACTTATGACCCTTTAAAGTAAACAATACATAGCATACGTTGTCCAATACTCGTACAAACCCGAAACAAATGTGCATGATTTCCAAACGCACACACCAGCTTGACCGACAGGCGTCTTTTGTCTAAATTAGTAATGATGGTGTAGGCCTAGGCCTGTAAATGGACGACGGTCATCACATATAGCCAGTTGACATATAGTCCGAAATTCCCAGTTTTTCGGAGAATACAACCGGAAATAACATTTGACCATTGAAATTTTTCGAATTATGATCCTCTTAAGGCTAAGTCGAGATCGAGACGAGGCCCTGAGTCTAGGCCCAGTTGGCCCATACCTTAAGATGTCCCTGAACTCTCGAAGCATTTCCGGATAGAAAAGTATCCCAAAAATGATATAAACGCACTTGATTTTAACAAATTACGCAACTAATCATACTGCGTAGTAAAAAATGAGAAATATTCAGTTAAAAAAAAAAATCCCATTTTTTTTCTGGGTAACATCAGAAGTGTATTTTTGAAGTAAGTACTATAGCCGACATCCCGAGCATGCGCATAAAGCAATTATGAGTTTAAAGCAGTGTGATTCTTACGTGCATAATAATAAATGTGCACGAGAGGAATGAAGTGGGCTTCTGTCTATTTATAAATAATGATGAAACTGCCACAAAAAGTTGAACAAAGTGTTCGAGAAAACAGACGTTACTCAGTATCATTCTTATACATTGAGTTCCCCTCAGTGGCGTAACGGAGAATATTAGGGCCCCCTTGCAAAGCCCGTTTTTGGGGTTTCCAAAACCCAGTCAGGCTTTGAGCCCCTAGAATCCTGGGTCACTCTGCAATGCGAGGGTTGCTGGTACGCCACTGAGTTTCCACGAGTTTCAGGAAGGGTTCTCTAACATGTGAAATTTATGAAATTATGTATTTCTTTCTTTAGAAAAAGAGGCCCTCAGGACGGGACTGATAATCAAAGCTAATAAGACCAAATACATGCCTTGCACTAAATCATGTTTTAATAATTCCCACTTTAAAATCCAAGAGCATAATTTTGAAGTTGTTGGCAGCTTCACTCACACATTTAGGTTCGGAAATTAACATTAGAAACGATTGTACTACTGAAATCCAAAAGCGAATTACTATGACTGATAGATGTCTTAATGGAATACACGAAAATATATGAAATCGAATTTAATCAAAAGAAAAACAAAGTTTCTATTGTATAAAAGTCCTTTAAGATTAGTGTTAACTTATGCATGTGAAACTTGGTCCATGTCTCGAACAGATGAGAACATGATAAGTATCTACGAAAGGAAAATTTAAGATTTCTTTTTTTAGAATTCAGAAAAAAGGGGCCGGGAAAAAAATCAAATTTCTAGCACTATCATTTATATGAAGAATCTGACATTTTAAATTTTTAAAATACAACGAATTAAATGAGCAGGTCCCGTTGTCAGAAAAGGGCGAAATGCATCACCAGTGGCCACCAAAGGGGGGGGTCCCGGGGTCCGGGCCCCCCCAAAACCCCTTTATTTTTTTTCCCATTGGTTATAATTCAAGTATATAATACAAAATTTAATTTAAAAATTTGTTATTAATAAATAATTTTATTAATTAATTAATTATTTACTCAATAATTAGTTTTTACAGTGTTTTGTTCCCGAAAAATCCAAAATAAAAAAATAGCATGATACAAGAATGTTGAACTTTCAACCGGACCCCCCCCCCTTAAAAAAATTCCTGTGTGCGCTACGCACAACTAAATTCCATGAACCAATTGGAACATGGAAAAAGGCGCCAAATCTTAGATGGATTGATAGCCTAGAAAAAAATCTCCTACTTTTGAAACTAAAATTGGAGAATATACGGAAGAAGACGGGCCCCGGGGCTTGAGACTCAAAGGGCCCCATTCTGGGCTGTCGAGCCACTAGGAAGAAAGGGAAGGGTGTGTATTTATTTATTCTTTAAAATTTTTTAAAGTAAATTTACCGTTTTTTTTTGTTACATTAAGCTTATTAAAAAATTTTTTTTGCATATTCCCCTTTTTTAGTTTAAAGGTGGGAATATGAAAACCCTTTACTCAATCAAGGTCAGATTCAACTTTGTTGATATTGGCCAAGTTTTTTTCGATCCAAGGGAGACATTTTGAAGAATAGGGCTAACCAACTGTACAACATCTCATATGAGACTTTCAGTGATGATTTCCGACACCGATGGAATTGTTGGGCAAAGTATGCAGCAGTTAAAAGCACTACTTTGAAGGCAAATAGTATGTGACTGTGTTGTGGGGTACCTGAATGCAGTTTTTTAATTAATAAAGGTTATACATCTTTTAATATACCTTGTACATTTGGGGAACCAGTTTTTTACTTACCGTGTCATTATACCTTAAATGAGGAAAAAAAAGGGTTTTTTAAAAAAAATTGAATTCAGTAAAAAGTATATGAAAACCATTGTCTCACCACCCTTACTTTTGGTTTCGAAACACAGAAAAACTCTAAAAAATGATCCCCGACTTGCCACTTTTTCAGTTTGTTTACCCTACTTTCCTCCGGAAATGTAACCCAGCCAACATCGTCCCGGGGAAAACCCAGGGGGGGGGTGACCATGCAGAGAAACACCCAGAACAAAACGATGGGGGACACCAGGGGAAAGGGGGTGGTTTTTCCACGTCACCTCTTCCCAATGCAACACCGACCGAAATAAACGATACTGGTATAATGAAACAAATGGCGAAGTTGGGTAGCTATGTAAGGTATTTTTAAAAGGGGAATGTTTGGGGGTACCAACACGGTGGGATATGGAAAATGTTTTTTTAAGTTCGAAAATTTCAAAAAAAAATGGGAATTTCAAACCGTTTTTTTTTTCCCATAGTTTTTTTTTTTTTTTCATCATTTTATTCCCTGAACTGCATTTTTAGAGGTTGTTTTTCTGGTAACAAATGATATTCACAATTATGTTTTACTGCGTTTAGCGAAATCCTGCTTTTGTCAATCCATTACTAAATCGGTAACATTTTATCCGGGGCCGGGAAAAGAGCCCGGATAGAGCGGGGGACTTATCCAGATTCTTGGTACTGATCTTCCAGTGCCAAGGGGCCTGTAAATCTTCTGCACCCAGGGTCCGGGTCCGAAATGAGCTTAAATTGGCACTGATACAAGGGCTGTAGGGCAAGGGATCTTATGATTTTGAGCCAAGTGATACCTAAGCTGCTAGCCCACTCTCGTAGCTTCTTCATCACGTCAATGTGAGGACTATTCTTGAGAAATGTAACGTGCAACAGTTTCTCTGTACAGCAGATTTTTAACGGCATAGGATTGTAGTATCTACACTATTACAATTCGAAGGTAAACAAACGTATCTATGCGACTATGCGGCTAGGTGTATCTTCTCATGAACCGCATGACGTAGAAACTCACCTAAGGTACCAAAAGCTCGGGAATGATCCGAGGAATCCATTTTGATCATTTATATTCCGATATTGCAATTAATTAAAAATATATTAATTAAAAACCCAAAAAGCATAATTATTTTACTGAAGCCATTTTTTTCCGCCAGTTTGGGGAAGTTCAATTTTTTGACCTTTTTTTTTATCCCAGACATTTTTAAAACACGATCTAATTTTTTTATGAGACTCAGACAAAAAATAATTACAGAATCGGAAGGATCATTTACTTCGCCACGATACGGTTTAATTTATTTTATAAAAATAGATATTTTCTATTTTTACGATTTTTCTAAAATGAGTCAAAAGATACATTTTATGAAGATGATTTCTAAATCGTTCCGTTTGCATTTTCTTTCCACTTTAATGAAATGATATTCTTAGTAAATTATATTAAAAGTGGATTGAAATTTTTAATAATAAATGCAGTACTTTTTTAATCACCTTTACTTTGATCTATTAATGATATACTTTAAATATTATTTTTAAGATATATACTTCCAAGCGTATGTGGGAAATAGGGTTCCACGAAAATACTTTCTAATTCTAGGGGTTCCACACGAAAACACCTTCTAGTTCTAGGGGTTCCATGAATTGAAAAAGTTTGAAGACCACTGCTCTAACTGATTTGAACAATAAATCGCTCAATTTTTTCATAGAAATAACTTTACATATTTGTTGCTAGATGAAACACTTGGTGTTACAATGCAGTTGAATGTCTTTAATAAAACCTTTATGTTCATCTTTTTTGAAAATTTAAAGCTATGCAAAGACAACAAAATTGTTAAACTAATTACTTCGTTTCATTTCTGAACGCTATTTTTTAAAAAGAAAATAGTATACAAAATATAAAGTAGAAGTATATGGAATATAGTAATGTACAACAAATCACGGATATAATATATTCAACTGTCACACATTTTTTCGTAAAAATATGTTAAAAGCATGATTAAATGCAAACCATTGTGGCATTTTCACGCGTAGTATCTCATGGTTATCCTTTTGTATTAATTTTTATGAAATTTTCTTAAGAAAGATTTATGATACCATATCATTCGATCAATTGCAATAAAAAAAGTGAAAATCTAAAACAGGTGCATGAAGACACAATATCTGCAACATTTTGCTTTTATTCCTTGTTTTTTAAGTCTAAGATGGATTAGACCAGTTTTCCGTCAGAAAAAAAATCTAGTTCTGTCCCACTGTGCTAGAAGATGCATTTGCAAAAGACTTTTTAATTCTTTATTGCAATCTTGTTTCATTATTTCTTAAATCCCGTCTATAAATCTTTTACAGGATTTAAGTTCGGATGCTGGTGTAGAATTTGAAAGTATGTTCTAATACCTTTTGCAAAGAATTGTATTCAAAGCAAAATATGGTTGATTATTATCTTGTTGGAACATAAATCTATGCCCTTTAATCCTTGTACATTAGCTACAATTGTCAACTTATAGATTCAATGTACGTGTATACTAATCTTCAACATTTCTTAATGTATTCAAATCTATATACGTACTCGTATCTTCATTTCGAGGAGCCAGACATATATATCAGACAAATGTCTGATAATATTTCTAATAATAACTTATATTCTGATTTTAAATTTAGTAATCATTTTATTAAGCACATATTTCGGTATTTTACATAATTTAGTGGCAAATATTAACTAATTCCAATTGGAGCTAAATTTATTATATTTATTCACTCGCTCTACATACAGTGAAATACGTTTAACGCGAACATGTTTAAGGCGAAATATCGGTTAACATGAAATAATACAACGATCCCGACAAACTACTTTGCATTTTCGTCCATTTTTTTTCTCATAACACAAAAAGATTTCCCTTCATCTTAATGAAATCTTCGAGAAAGTTTCTGTGTCATTTTGGATTTTCTGATGTATCATCGGAAGAATTCGTTGCAGTACTTGATAATGTGTGTACAGCCACAATTATGGCAGACAAAGACATTTTGGAGTTTTTTCAAAGCTCTAAAAATATCATTGATGCAGATTCTGACGACGAAAATGAAATGCATAATACACAGTTCTTGTTCTCACGTCATCCTAAATGAGGAACATCATAAAAAGTATGCGCAGTTATTTAGACGCACATTCCAATGGTGAAATGAATAACAATATGACAACATCGAACAATTTGTTCACAATTTGGTGCTAAAAAAGACAATACAAAGAAAAATATCAAATTCCTTTTCAAAAATCCTTTGGAAAAAACTAGAAAATTTTGTATTAAATTTCATTAAGTTCTTGCGCATCCTTCTTTTTCATAGATTTTTAATAAATGCATGCATATATACATGTCTATGTAAATAAAATGTATTCTAATAAACTTAATTTTGCTGAATATATGAGTGGTTTTTTTTTGCAATATTTTTTTCGTAAATCTGCCGAGCTCGAAGTCCTCCCGTTGTCGTGGTGTTGTTCAGAGAGAGAGTTCCGAATTAGGCGACGTCTTCGTCATTTGACTATGATTCAAAATTACGTTAAATATTACTCTCTCTCTCTTTGTATGGGATAAGTGACTCACTCACTCGCCGCGAGATCTCCGTAACAATTGGACAAAGAGACTTGAAATTTGGCAGGCATACTGCTTTTGTTGAGTAGAGATCCAACCAGAGAGGATTTTGAGGAATTTGACACCCAAAGGAAGTGGTGTGGAGGTGTTATTGATAAAAATCATCCCCGTTTTCGAATTATTAGACCTACAGTTTTTAAATTTGGCAAACATATTTCTTTTGTTAAACAGAGATCTTCCAAGAACGGATTTTGTGGAAATTGACTCCCTATGAAAGGGGAGAGACGTAAAAGATAAATATAACTCCACCTTAAAAATTCTAGTCCTGTCTTTTTTAAAGCGAGAGGCGAAAGCTATAGAAATGTTTTTCAATGCAATCGAAAGATTAATTCTAGGACTTAGATATCACAGTAACTTTAAAGCAATATATAGACATACCTCATGAAATACCCAATGAATCGGCAAGTATATACAGTCGAACCTCTATAAAACGAATATCTATATTGCGAATTTTTCTATCTAGCGAACTTTTCCATGGAACCAAGAATATTTCACGATTTTCTTCGTAAACCAACCTCCCAATTAGGGATGGCGATTCTTTCCGAAAAAGATTGATTTTTTAAATCGATTCGAATCGTAACTTGATGAATCGAGTTCTAAAAAATCGATTTCTAAAAAATCGAATTTTTTTTCCAAGTCTGCATTTACGATGTAAATATAAATCCATTTCATGAAAAACAAGAAAAATACCATAATAAACGATCTTTTATCAGTAAAATCAGGGGATTTTTTAGTTCAGGGAATTCGACAATTACAATTATTTTTATTACCATATCAAAGTATCAGGTATAAAAGAAGACATTTATTTTCTCTAAATGTATTGGTTACATTAAAAAATGTAGAAAATAGATTATATAGCTTTTAGTTCCCAATGCTTAATATTTAAACTTTCATAAAAACAACAGTCTCTCAAGTCTACTGGAATCCAAGTGGTACCGCTCATCACTTGCGATGTTGCCAGCAATCGAAAAAAGGCGCTCATAAGTAACAGATGATCCCACGATACTCATATAAATCATGGCTATTGAGTGAACGTGATGATAAATAGAGTTTTTTTCTTCTTGCCAGTAAAGTATAGGATCATACTTCAGGTGCACAATTGCCTGCGATATATAGTGTTTAAATTCTTCGTTTTACATGGTTTTTACCAAAACGGGAAAAAAATCGAATGTCGATTTTCTAGGATGAAATATCGCTTTTCTGAATCGATTCAGTGCTACATATCGATTTAAAAAATCGATTTTTTGAGTAATCGATCTCAGATCGTCATCCCTACTTCCAATAGCGAAGTGCATTTTCTATATAACGAACTTTTTCCCTTATAATTCAATTTTTTTTCTCTATTTTTAAAGTATTTCTCGATATTTCAAGTTATTCTCCTTTTAATGCATTTTATGGTGGTCATTAATTTTGAACTGGTTTTTATAGATGCCTAACTCGCCGACAGCAATAGAATTCCAGGCATTTCATCCAAGAAGTGCAACCTTTAACCCCCATTGTCAAGCTCATTGGAAACATCTTCGATAAATAAATAATGTATGTTTAAAATTACTTGTATATTTAATTTAGAAAATGTCCTTAAAATTCATTGATTATAATATTAAATTATTTTTTTAATGTTGAAAATACAGCGTATTCCTCGACATTCTTTTTTCTTGTTTTCCTTTCAGTCTTTCTTCCTTTTTTTTTTTTTTTTTTCTGGGTAAGATATATAAAATAGATTAATTTACTAAAAGATGTGAATAATTACTTTTTTATATACATAGTGTTTATGAATTTAAAACTTGTTACATAAAATAGATTAATTTACAAAAAGATGTGAATAATTACTTTTTTAAATACATAGTGTTTATGAATTTAAAATTTGTTATATAAAATAGATTAATTTACAAAAAGATGTGAATAGTTACTTTTTTAAATACGTAGTGTTTATGAATTTAAAACTTGTTTTATATGTGGTTTATAAAGTATATTGAAAAATGAACCTCTATGTAACGATTTTTCCAAATAACGTTCGTTAAATAAAGGTCCGACTGTATGTAGTTAGCCATGTCAGCATACTTTATTGTTATTTTATCTAAACATCAGTAGATGGGGCGTTTTGAAGTAAAAAAAAATGTTAGATAATAACGGTTCCTTTTTCAACTACAATTGAGTGGATTTTGAGACTTAAGGTTCCATTACAAATGCTAATCGTATTGCTGAGTATTTTCTATTTTTTTGTAGTAAGAGTTCTTGAACTCTATATAAAAAGAAACTTTTAGGTAATCTCAGTGAAAGGGGTAGTTACAAATCCCCGAGAATGGAAAGTGTTCTACAAAACAAATTTTGTAACGTTAAATCACGAATGAAAATTTCTGTTAAAAAAATTAAGTTGAAAATTTCTTGTTATATGTATATAAAGTATAATAAAGGAATATCGTTTTTAAATAAAATCTAGAATTTTTGATAATGATATAAAATATTTATTTACGTTAAGCTACAACTCCTGTGTGTGTGGGAAAGTATTCACACAAAATTTCAAAATGTTTTCATAAAGTAACAGCAAAAGATTTAATGACGTTTAGAAAAGCAAAACAAATCTGAGGAAATTTAAGAAAAATATGAAAACCATTTATTTTTTAAATAAACAGTCGTTATTTTGAATTTATTGTTAACTCTCTATCTCTCTTTCTAAAAATTACTTAAAATTTTTATTTTGAAGTTGAACTGTTATTTAAAAAGATTCAAAGATTTGAAACGGATCGTCAAACACTATGAAGAAAGAAAGATATTGATATGACACAGGAAGAGAAAAACCAATTTATAGATAACTGAAAATGGAGATTTTATTTACTAAACCAAATTTTCCTTTAGTACTCGAGTATAAAATATATATAAGGGATTCTTAAACATTTAGTAATTTTTCAGTGGCAATTGTTATGGAGTGGAATACTTGGAAGACCAATTTTTTCAATTCTTACTATTAGCTCACATTCTCTATATATTTATTTATTTATCTTCGTGGAATTTTCAATCGTTAATAAAATACATTTTAAAGCGCTTAATTGAGCTGAAATTTTAATGCATGATTATTTTGGATGACAATACAATAATTTAATAATAATTAATAAAAATTAATTGATTAAAACTAATTATTTAAAGAATTACAAGTACAGCCAAGTTGGCATCATTTTTGGCGACTTAGCGACCATTTAGGCGACTTGTGTCAAAACATGAAAAGGTTTTTTTTCACACATTTTAAGCGCTCGTTTGAGCTGCAGTTTTCTATACACTATTGTTTTGGTAAAAATACGATAATTTAATTATAATTAATTATAATTAACTGACTGAAACTAATTATTTAAAGAATTACAGATGCAGCCACGTTGGTTTCATTTTTAGCGATTTGGGTCAAAACTTTAAACGATTTTTTTTTCTCACGTTTTAAAGCATTCATTTGAACTGAAATTTTATATACACTATTGTTCTGGATGACAATACTTTAATGATAATTAATAAAAATTAATTACCACTTAAATGTTGTGATTCTGTCCTATGTATATACATATTTATATTAATTGTAATTATTTAATAAAAATAACTACAATAAAATTTTCCTTTGTTCATCTAAGTAGGAATTAAGTTAAAATTTTTTTATATTACTTGTTCAGAGAGAGAGAGATTATAGTTCACGTACTGATGAAATAAGAGTTTTATTTATGTAATGAAATTTTTTACCTGAATCCCTCAAAATTTCTTCACTTAGTAAAAGTTGCACAGTATAATAAGAATAGAACAAATAACAAAATTTCAGAAAATTTGTATTTACTATATGTATATAGTATATATATAACACACAAAACGGACAAAGTCAGATAACCCCACAGAGTAATTAATGCATGAGCAAATTTTTAGACCTGAAGCTAAACCTGTAGAGTTACAACGCTTCATGGCGACACGCGAAACTTTCCTTTGTTTACTATGTTTCTGGGTAGAAATAAAGCTACAAAGAGAAAATACAGCTAAAAATATTGCAAAAATTTGTTTAGTAAAAGCAAAATTAATAATGTAGTAAATGGAATCACTTATTCCAAAAATATAAAAAGAAGTAATTTATTTACTCCACTGCATAACATTTTAGAACAGAAATCATGGTGTATGTTTATCATACATATATATTTTTAGTCCCAGTAGGCAAAAAATTTTTTAAAAGGGGTGGGGGAAAAAACCTTTTCAGCCTTTTTGATTTTTTTCTTTTTGGGAACAAACACAGAAAAAACAATTATTGAATAAAAATTATTTTTTAAAAAATTAAACTAATAAAAATATTAATTAAATTTTACATACATTTTAAAATTTAAACCGGAAAAATATCAAGGCCTTTGGGGCCCGGGCCCCCAGGATCCTTGATTACCACTGAGTCGGACTTCTATATAATTACGTCGCTAAATCCCAAAAAAAGTTCTTTTTTGGGAAAATTAGTATATGGGAGCCCCTTTTCGTGGCGCACAAAGGGTGGGGCCGGCCCCCAAAGTCCTGATATTTTCCATTGTAAATTCTAATATATATGAAAAATTTTAAATTTTTGTTATTAATGTTTTTTTTTAAATTAATCTATATTTATTCAAAAAAATTTTTTAAAAAATTTTTTTAAATACAAAATCAAAAAAAAGGGAAAATAAAAATATTTTACCCGACCCCTTTAAAAAATTTTTCCTACTAAACATTCAATATACTTTATAAACCCATGAAACAAATTTTTTAAATTCATAAAAACTATATAAAAAAAAGTAATTTTCATTTTTTTTAAATTTATTTTATACATCTTACCTGTCAAAAAAAACGAAAAAACTTTTATTTTGAACCACATAAAACAAATTTTAAATTATGAACACTTTTATTAAAAAAAAGTAATTATTACACCCCTTTTTTAAAAATTTAAAATATGTTTATTTTTTATATTTTACCCATCAAAAAAAAAAAAAAAAAAAAAAAAAAAAACGAGGGGAAAAAAAAAGTCGAGGAATACTGTATTTTCAACATTAAAAATATTTTTTTATTAAAATTAATTAATTTTAAAGGGCGTTTTCTAATTTAAGCACATATTCTAAAAAAATTTTTTAAAAAGAATTTGAATTTGATGAATCATAATTTTGTAGCTTATTTCGATTTTTCAATAATTGATACGCTGTTTGGAGGTATTCCAATTTTTAAAGCAATATCCTTTTCCTTGGCGCCTTTATCCACTTCCTGAAGAATTAAATTTTTTTCTTTGACATTTTCGAGCTACAAGAAATGAAGTTACCAGCACGATTAATGGACACTAGAAATGAAAGGATATTGGTTAAAGGACACGGAGCACACGACAATTACACTGAGGCTGAAAGGGTATATCTAAGTTGTTTCTAGTGATCTGGACAATGGGGTTTGAAGTTTGCACTTCTTGGATGAAACGTGGACTGAATAAAAACCATTTCAAGGTTTGTGACTATCATAAAATGTGTTAAAAGAGAGAAAATAATTTGAAATGTCGAGAAATACTTTGAAAATAGGGAGAAAAAAATCGAATCACAAGAATATTTTCGTTTTATAGAAAATTCACTTTGCTATTGGAAGGTTATTTTACGAAAAAAATCGTGAAATGTTCTTGGTTCCAGGAAAAAGTTCGCTATATAGAAAAATTCTCAGTGTATAGAGGATCATACAAAAGGGTTTAACCGTATTTTGATTATACATTTATAATTTCTTTTTAATTTTATTTTGACTCGTAAAACCCCGACTTCCGTGGAAAATATTTGAAGAACCACTGTCTAATTTAAAATTTGACAACAACAAAAAAAAAGTGTAAGTGTCAATTAAGGCTCGATTTTCTAATAAGCAAATATGACCTTAAGCAGATTTAATCAGAATCAATGACAATTATTAATCGAAATATATGAAAAACACAATAAAAAATATTACAAAATTGGCACAGTAAGTGGCACAGTTTAAATTTTTAAAACTTTTAAAAAATCCCAAAAATTTTTTTTTTTAAAAAAATTTCTAGTGGCAGTTTAATGAACAGTTATTAAAAAAGAGTTCCCCCCAATCTACCTGGGTACATTCCCCAAATGTGGGTTTTCCCCTTTTTTTTAGTGCGGCGCCATATAATATTAAAAAAGGTTTTACCAATTTCGGCCTTCGGGTTTTTTGACGCCCAGTTTCCTTTTAGAAAAAGGAACCGAACTCTGACGATGTGAACCTGAACCAGGATTTTTTTTTGGTAGGGCCCCCCCAAAGGGGTTTTTCCCCCCCTTTTATATACGAAATTGACCGTTGTCGATTTTCTGCATCATAAAAAATCCATCGACTTCCCGGGGGTCGCCCCCAAACCTTGGGTACTAAAGGCCAGCGAAAAACCAACCACGCCACCCACCCAAACTTTACCCAAAAATGTTTACATTTAAAAAAAATGTAGAAAGGGGTGCTAACCCTAAAAAATTTACCAAAATAAAATTTACCAAAAACCCAACTTCCCCGAAATTTTATTTTAGTTATAAAAATTAAATAAGATCTTATTTAAATATTAATTCATTTCCTTCAAATATTTTAAATAATTCCCCCAAAAATCCGTTATAAAATAACCACCCAATTATATAGAAGTAGTTTATTGTCTAAAGTTGCCAAAGAACCTCCCCATTTTTGTCTCTTTGAGTCCCTTTTCCCTTTCCCAATCCACAGCTAAAAAAATCTTCCCGCCCGTTCCCTTTTAAAAAAAAACAATGTACTACCGTTTGAACATCCTTTTCCAGGGAAAAGAAAGTAAAAAAATTTTGGGTTCCCCCGGGAGATGAAACATGTGCAACCACAACAGCCCTTCCACGAATCACTGAATCGAGAAAAAGAGGCGAAAGGTGAAATAAATTCGAAGGATGATTCAGAAATAGATTACGGAAAATTTCAAATTATTGCGCTTCGAATTCTGAGCTCAACCAGCTCTAACACTGGTGCACTGAGTCAAAGGAAAGTTCTATATTGAAATAGGTTACTATGTTGTGTATCTCTTTGTGACGAATCATGTAAGATTTCTTGTTCCAGAGGTTCAAGTTCAGGTTGTTCTATTGTGAATTCTAAATATCTATTGTTCTATTGATCCATTATTCACTTTTGATTCAGATACATGCTCTCATATTATTTTTAGTGTTAAAAATGTCGTTGGTTTGAATTAACATCGCGGCGTATTTATGGAAGGCACTGACGCAGCTAGTTCTGAGTGGGCCCTGTATCAAAATTCCTTCGGTGCCCATTTTTATAAACGATAACCCTGTTAGTGGGACTGTAGATACACATGTTGGGGCCTCTGTAGCTTGGGAGCCCCGTATCATTGATACGGATGATATGGCGGTAGCTACGCCCCTGATGCAAGGTGATTACAATTAAAGTTCCACTTTCAAAATGGTGGAGAAGAAAAGAACTACTGGTCAGATTAACTTCAAATATACTGAAAAAGGGAAACAGTTTGACGTAAGAAAAAGTTCCGAAGTGTATCAATAGATAGTGCTGTAAGAGGCATAACGACAGTGGATTCGGCTATAAGTGGCATTTTGATTCTAATTAAGACGGCTTTAGCATAAGTTGCACAAAAAGCCAACTGTACGGTTCAATGTACATGATAGTTTCGGCATTTTGACGGAAGTCTTTCAACTTGACAAAGACTTTTCAAGTCTGTCAACAGCTGTGACACTGATAGTGAAAAGCCGTACCACATTGGTTGGGGAAAATCGGTTTTTAATTGTCCTTGGGGCAAAAACCGCATAAAAAGCAACGATGAAAATTCTAACGAATTTCCTTTTTCGTGTAATGTACCATTTTCTCCTTCTTCAAGTATATTCAATTCAAATTTGAAATCATTCTGAAAAGTGGCGCCTTTTTTATAGCATTTTGAAAATAGAACTTGAATTATAATCACCCTGTATATATAAAGAGGGGTAGAAGAGAATGTCACCTGAAGCTGTCACTCAACTCTTCAAACTTCTACACTAGGCTCATTTAAAGATTTAAAGTCTCGATAGATTTGCGAATGCTGAACGTGCATCATCATAAAGAACGTCTTTAGACTTCTTGAGGCCCTGGGCCACTGCACAAATGTAGGCTCCACCTATGACCCTTAAAATAGACAGTACATATCATACGTTGTCAAACACTTGGACAAACAATAACCAGAAGCAAATAAATGTACATGGCACATAATTACACAAACCGGCTCAACCGACTGTCGCCTTTGGACTGAATGAGTAATGATGGTGTATGGT
This sequence comes from Trichonephila inaurata madagascariensis, assembly GCA_019973955.1. NCBI lineage: Eukaryota > Metazoa > Arthropoda > Arachnida > Araneae > Nephilidae > Trichonephila > Trichonephila inaurata. The sequence goes on from BMAV01018527.1 coordinate 19,690, forward strand.
GGCAGGTCTACTCCTGTACGTGGACGACGGTCATCACATGCATCCAGCTGACATCTTGTCCGAAATTCCCAGCTTTTGGGGAGAATAAAACCCGGGAAAAAGTTTTTAACCGTTGAAAATTGAATTACGATCTTATTAAGGCTGAGTCGAGTGAGATGAGGCCCCTATTGCGCCGGGCCCCTGGGCCCAGTTTTTTAGCCCTTAAGACCCCCCGGGTCATTGTGCCCCCCAAATTTCCAAAGTTTTCCGTAAAAAACGAATATTAATGGGGGGGACTTAAACCAGGACCCTTCAATTAGAACCCCAACCAATTTTTTTCTAACCAGTGTGGGGGGAAAAGGAAAAAAAGGAAAAAAAAAAAAAAGAAAATGTTTGTTAAAAAGTTCTGTTGTATAAAGCAACATTTTATTGTTATATTTGATAATTTTTTAAATTTAAAGGCCCTTCCCTTTTTTTTTAGTGAGGAGTGAATATTAAAGTCGCGTTTTTCCCAAACTAATCTAGGGGTTTTTTGGGGTCGAACCCTTTGTAACTCTGAAAACCCTGGGCAAAAGACGCGGACGGGCACAGGTTGGGACCCCGTTCATAACTTCCACATTCCCCCAAGGGAAATTTTGGGGCCTGACACAAACGTGCATCGGCCCTTCTGGGGTTTAGAGGTTGGGGGCCCCAACCCATTACGTTTGGGCCCCACCCTTTTACCACTACGCAACCGCGGCCCCCCGGGGTTTTTCCAAAGGGATTAATACAAAATTTAAACAATAGATAATCCTTCACTGCCACCATGAAGTCGATCATATTGTATCTTTTCTGGAAATCGAATGGCCGCGGTAGCCGAGTGATCAAGGTATCGGATCGTGACTGGCCTTCTCACGAGTTCGAGCCCAATACCACTAAAGACCCGCCTTGTAGGGAAGCGATGCACGTTAGAGCTCAAACGTCCTCCCGTTGGTGTGATGTGGTAGTTGGAGGGGGCCCAGTTGTCGTCCACGTCACTTGACCATGATTCAAAATTACGTGGTCCGTCACCAAAAGCTCTCGTGTGGCTGAATACTGCGACGTTAATATTCACTCACTCACTGGAAATCGAATTGTAATAATGAAATAGTCGAAAATTTAAAAAAACCTTTTTCGGGGTCAATACTTTTTAAAGTGGGGGGATTAAAAAAAATTTGGAAGAATTTGAAACCACTATCTATTTTTGGGAATATATTGATTGAATGATACCTCAAATCTTTTTTAAATATTTGGTTAATATAACTTTATTTCGGACAACGAGAGAAAATGCAGCTTTTGAGCCCTTTTTCTGGAGGGGGGGGAGTGTTTTCCATCGCTATCATCTTAATTTAAGAGCTCCTTTAATCCATGGTCAAATTTCAGTTTGATTGCTTGATTGTTCATTAACGTCAAACTCTGAAGTAAAACGAATAGTATGGGCAACGGACCTCATAATTGTGATTCAATATTAACTGAGTAAGACACCCCAGCTGGTATTCGACTCTCCATACTTCCACACCGCACCAAAAAGGGGGTTTAAGCCAGGGTGAGCATTCGTCGATCGCATCGACCAAAAGGGCCACTAAGACATTTTTGGGGGGGACCACTAAGTTTTTGCAGTTGAAATTTTTACGGAAATATTCAAGATTGGCTGAAGTATGTAGATTAAGCCTTCTGACTATAACAGGAAAAACTAACTTTAGATAAAAATGTGTTATTTTTTTTTATGTATTTTAAACTTTTTGATAGTAAATGCATCATTTGATATTATATTTGTGGCTATTATTATTATGTTTATATCTTGCGGTTTGCTTTAAACGTGGTTTTAAAAGTGTTAGTTTTTTTTTTTAGTTCTGTAGGTAAGTACATATTCCGTATTTATTATATGAAGTTATAATAAATATTGTAGACCTTTTCCTATATTTCACCTCACCTACGACACATGGCTTGCACAAGAATTTTTCAAGCGGGGGAATCGAGAGTCGAAAGTCTACCATTCTTGTATCATCATACCCCAATAAGCAGTAAAAAAAACAGTAAAAAATAAATTACTAAATAAATAATCAGTATTAATTCATAAAAAAATTATTTAATAAGAAATTCTTAATTCAGTTTTACCTACTATATACATAGGCTTATAAGCAATCGGAAAAAATCAAGGGCTATGGGGGAGGATTTGGGATCCTGGACCAATGCATTGCTATAAAAACTTTTTGAGATATTCATAAGTGCCGTAAGATGCAGACACCAACTTCAAAAAGTCTGAACGGACTTTTCCCATTCGGACTTTATTAAAAATAAATAAAAGAGAGTAGGACTTTAAAAACAATGCAAAAGCCGGACACTAACCTAAGCCTGCACCGAAAGATACCGAAATACCTCAAAATGTAGTAGCTTCGATGGTTTTTTGTCCTTTCTGTGTCCTCTAGACATAAAAATGCCGAAAATGCAATGGAACATTTCTTCACGTTCCTATTCAAAAAAGGAGGAAAGACAAGGGGGTGAAATAAACGAAAACTTGTTGAGAAAATCGTCTTTTAAGAAGAAACGTGGCTATATTTTACCTGTAGGTGAAAAGAAGGTCTAATTTTTTCCACTTGAAATATTCTAATGAGATCCTCTCTCAAAAGAAGCAGTAAACAGTTTTTGAATTTCTCAAACCAACTCGTTTTCGAGACGATTGAAGGACGCGGCAGGTTGCTATGACAACAGTTTCGATTTTTTGGTTATTCTATGGTGAAATCGTTTTCACTTTTAATAAATGAATGTTTAAAACTTATTCGATCATCCTTCTCCTATTTTGTAAACATAGTAATGGCTTTTTATATTTGTACCTGGCTGATAAAGATAAAATGTATATCTAAGTGGCAAAGAATCATCTTCGAATCATCTTAGAACTAGTTTTGAATTTAGAAATATTTCATTCTTGAATAAAAAAAAGACAGAAAAAAGGGGGAAAAAAAAAAGTAAAGAAAAGGATAGAAAGGTTAAAAAAAAAAATAATAAGAGGAAGATCATATTTAAAAAAATATTTATATAAGCAAGTCATTAAAATGTGTGAGTGTATACATAAACTGCTGTTTGTAAATGCAGCATCATGAAGGAATCATCAGAATTAAATGAAATTTAATGCACAAACGACTTGTATTAATACAAATAAATGACGAAATTTTCAAAGCAAAAAGAACAATATTAAGTGTCGAAATCAGTATTTGGTGTAGCCACCACGCGCTAAGAACTGCTGCTATACGACGTGGCATGGAATCAAACAGATTTTGAAAGTCTGCTTGTGGAAAGAATTCCATATTGCTTGTATGCACAGCCAAAGTTCGTCTTTTGAAGCTGCAGGACGCGGATCATGAGCGAGACGCCGACCAACCCAAATCCCCTACGTGCTCAATAGGCGACATATCTGGTGAATAAGCGGGGAAGGAAGAAGTTGCCTGTGTTGGGTTGAACAGACGTCTCAAACAGTTCCCGCAACGTAGGTGTGCATTATCCTGCTGAAAGATAGCTCAAGGATGTCTTGAAGGAAGGGAACGACCTTGGGCTGTGCACTTCACGGACTTTCCTGTTGCTATTCAGATTACCCTCAATTCGTAGCAAATTGGATCGTCCATGATACGAAATCGCACCTCAAACCATAACTCCGGATGTTAGGCCACTATGTGGTTCGATAACGTACACTCTGGAAGGCAGCGTTCAAATAAATAGCGTCTAACACGAATGGGGCCCATCATGGTCCCACAAATTGGCGCAATTCATCTGAAAAAGACTACTTTTTTTGAATCAGCTTGCCGGCTCTGTGCTCATGGCCCATTGCAAGCCACAGCCGTCGAGGGTTTTTACCGTGAAGGGAATCCTGTATAAAAGCACCTTTGCACGCAATCCACGGTGCAGCTGACGTCGACGAATTGACGGAGCCGACATTAGTACACCAACACCAGTAAACCAACGTGCTGCCAACTGCCAGGAGGAAGATGTACGATCATTCACCGCCATGCGGAGCAGGTGTCGCTCATCGCTCGCTGACGTCACCTGCCATTGTCCACTGCCAGTTTTTCGAGTTGTTTGGTGCTCGTCGGTCCACTGCTTCCAAACTCGCATCACTGTGAACTTTTTCACTGTACACGAGCTCCTATTGCGCGACAGGAAAATCCTTCTTCTCGAAGGCCGATAATCCTCCCCCGTTCAAACTCCTTAAGTTGTTGGAATTTCTCCTTATTTCGTCGTGGAGGCATACTTAGATCTCACTAAAAGTTCGCTACTAAAAAATAATCATTAACTATTTCCAACGTCCCGCTACAGCCCTCTATTTATACGCTTTCAGTATCAGTTCAAAACGTGCTGCACACGCCACGCATGCGCGGTGGCTCTGAAACTTTACTATTTTACGTAACATCCTATGATTAATATCTGCTGCAAAGTTAATTTAATTCTGATGATTCCTTCATGGTGTTGCATTTTTTCGAGGGCCAAAATTTTTTTAAAAAAGTGTATGAATAAATAATAGTTTAAAAAACTAAAAATACATGCTTTTACTGTAGATCGAACTAAAAAATAAAAAACAAATTAGAGTTTAAAAAAACTAAAAAACACGCTTTTATGGTTAATCCAACTAAAAAGTAAAAAAATAATTCTTATTATAAGAATGAAATGATTTATGAGAAAATTAATGTCATTGGGGTAATTTCTTACTAGTTCTATTCCGAAATGCTGAGTTAGTGTAAAAATGTAGTACAAAGCACACATACACACCACACTTTTACCACAATGACATAAATTTTTTCTCGTAAATCGTTTTATTCCATATTAAGAATCATTTTTTTTTTTTACTTTTTAGTTCAATTAAACATAAAAGCGTATTTTTTATTTTACAAGATTTTATTTAACTTGCAATGTAATTTGTTCGGGTGGAATCTTGCAACTCAATTTTGAAGCTGATATCTTCAACCGATTGAGCTGTAATTTTGTATACAAGTTTAGTTTGGATGACAATGCATGTGTTGATCATTTGTATTCCGATATTGCAATTAGTTAAAATGATATTAATTAAAGACCTTAAAACGCATAATTGTTTTATCCCTGTAGACTACTTATTCCGCTTTTCTCCGTGATTTAAATTGAAAAACTATGAGGGGGAAATTTTTTTTGACGTTTTTAAAAGCTGATTTGTAATTTTTCTAATGAAACTCAGACAAAAATAATTACATAATCGGAAAGATCATTTATTCCATACGATACGCTATATTATTTTTTACAAAAAATAACATTTCCCTTGCATTTTACGTTTTTAAACTAAAAATGAGTCAAAATCGATACGTTTTTATGAAAATGATTGCTAAATTGTTCCATATAAATTTTTTTTTGTGTTAATGAATCTTTATTTTACACTAAAAAAGTTCATGTTTTTCTCTTTTAGAATCAGTCAGAAATGTCAAAAATTTTCAAAAAATACTCACAATTTTAATTAAATATTTAATAACTTCGTCATTTATAAAGATAATCACACAAAACTTTTTTTCGTATGTAGAATAATATTATCCGCAATCTGTACGAAGGTCGAAAAAATTGCTTAAAAATTACGGATTTTATTCTTCTAATACCCTTTTTGCAAGAGTTTATCTGTACAGTATTTGCGTTACATTTTTTGTTTAAAAATTACCATTGTTTGCAATCAATGTGAGAAGTTTGAAAGCATTAACTTAAAAATCAAGCCCTCAAAAAAAATAATAAAAATAATAAAAAACGCGACTTTACAAATGAAAAGTCAAGGGTTTGGCGAAATTAACTGGCAAACAACCTTGCAACAATGCTGCGTCGAATGAGATGAACAGACTGAGAAACCTATCCAGCGATAACTAAAAAGTAAAGGAAAAAAAAATTCTAAAAACAAGCTTTTATTTAAATGCACTCAAAAGAATAAAATAAACTTTTTCTTTAAACTTTTTTTACAATCAACTTATAACGTCATTACACAATTTACATGATATAAAAGCTTGTCGCAAGATTTACCTGTGTAGATAAACAAGTAAATTAAATAATTTGATCTGACTGATTTTAATTTTTAAAGTTTTCAAACTAATTAAATACGGAGTACTTAATCTCGCGACAAGCTTTTATATCATATAAATTGTATAGTGACGTTATAAGTTGATTGCAAAAAAAGTTTTACAGAAAAAGTTTATTTTATTCTTTTTAGCGCATTTAAATAAAAGCTAGTTTTTAGAAAGTTTTTTTATACTTTTTATTTATTTTTTAATTCTGTTCTGGAAAAAGTACACGGCATTTGAAAAGAAATCCAAGTTTTTCTAATTCGGACTAATAAAATGTTTTTCAGCTGTTAAAACAATTATTTAGTTCAAGGTTTGTTATTCCCTAAATAGAATTTTTTTTGCCTTCTTTGAATCGGGAGAAAAGAAAATTCGTTAAGTAAGGGTTCGATAAATCGGGGTCGGACTGTATATGTTACGGCCAGTTCGCGTTTTGGCCAACGTTGCTGTAAACTTACCGGCCAATGTCCGATTTTACCTTGATTTCAGGCTTTGGCGGGTCAATTCGCGAAGTGGCTTGGGACGATCGGCTAAAGTAGGAAGAAAGAAATTAAGAGCAGATTGCTTTATGCACTGCTAAAAATGAAGTACAGTCGAACCTCTATATTGCGAATTTTTCTGTATAGCGAACTTTTTCCTGGAACCTTGAACATTTCACGATTTTCTTCGTGAAATAACCTCTCTATAGCGAAGTGCATTTTCTATATAACAAACTTTATCTTTTGGGATGCAATTTTTTTTCTTCCTATTTTTAAAGTATTTCTGAACATTTCTTCTCTCTTAAACACATTTTATGATCGTCACATAAATCTTGAACTGGTTTTATTAGATCGTAACTCGCTGAGAGCAATAGAGTTCTGGACGTTTCATCCAAGAAGTGCAACCTTTAACCTCCATTGTCCAGTTCACTAGAAACATCCTTAATGTCTCCTTTCATACTCAGTGGAGTTGCTCCGCGTCCCCGTGTTCTAGTTATGAAATAATGTATGTTTAATATTACTTGTATGCCTTAAATTAGAAAATGTCCTTCAAATTCATTAATTTTAATATAAAATTATTTACTTAATATTGAAAATACAGTGTATCCTTCGACATTCTTTTTTCTTGTTTTCCTTGCGTTTTTTCTTTTTTTCTTTCTTTTTTTTTTTTTTTTTTTGATGGGTAAAATATATAAAATAAACATATATTAATTTTAAAAGAGGTGTGAATAATTACAATTTTTTTTAATATATAGTGTTCATGAATTTAAAATTTGTTTTATGTGGTTCACACACATAAAGTATATTAAAAGATAAACCTCTATATAACGAACTTTTTTCCGAGATTTAGCGACTTCATTATATAGAGGCCCGACCGTATTTATAAATGAGTACTTCTGTGTACTGTTTTTTTTTTTTGTTTTTTTTTTTTAAGTACAATTGTTTCAGAAGCAAGTTCAAGTATAAGTGGCATCTCTGAGTTAAAAATGAGCTAGTAATATTTAAAAATATGATCTCGTGTAATTCTGTTCTCATATTAGAGTCATAATAGAAATTATTCAGTGAACGTATATGCTATAATAAAGTGATAGCGTGAAGATTAGATTTGTGCCCTTCAAAATGATTACCGGTCAATCTACCATTATCATATCGGGCTTAGGCCAAGGGTTCCCAGCCGCTTCGGGAAATGGCTAGCCAAAGAAGATTATACAATTTTAATTAAACGTGAATTGGCCGAACTCTACGAGCTTTGGCCGTAACACATATATCTAATTTTGTACTTACTGCTATGATACAATTCGGCCTGTATAATTGAAGCTTTGAATCTGTATTAGGATCTTGAATTTGGCAATAACTTGCTGATTGCTCATTGATTCATAGTTAACTAAGCATTTTTGAAGGTATTTTTAGGCAAGTTACCTTTTTCATGTAATGGATTTAGAACTTCTATCCATTATTCTTAAGGTGACCAATTTTTTTACAAAGAAAAGGAGGACGAAAATTTTAAGAACAAATTACAACGTAAATATACGAAACATTTTATTAATTCAAACAAAAATATATTAAGTACGCTTGCATCCCTTTCAATTATTTACTTAAACGAGTATTTTTCCATTGAATGAATTTTTTTGTCAACATATCATTTTCTAATAAATCGGAAATTTCGGAGCAAGAAATATCCCTCATATTAAATTTTACCGTAAGCACTGCATGGCTAATACATTAATATTCAATCCTGATTTCTCAATTGTCCAAAAATCATTACCAATTAAAAAAAACTCTTTCAACTGCTTTATTAGATCCAGGAAAGAGCACAAAGTTAATTCAACAAAAACAAATAAATTTTCATATGGAATGAGTTCATTTCTGAAAAAGGTTAAATATTTCCACCCATATTTTATCAATTTCAACAGGCTAATTTTGTCATTGTTCTAATTTATTAGAATTTAAATATACTTTCAGTCTTCAAATTTCTTCAAGCAAGAGATTTTAATAACAGGCATTTCTTTCGATAAAAACTCAACACACATTTTTTTATCTGCTTTACCTGCATGAAGTCAAAAAACATCATTGAAAACTGTTATTTCTTGTGATATTTGCTTCAAACCATTCTTCGTCGTATTGGAAACATATTTGGTAACAAATTCAGCACTTGCTTGGTACACTTATCCGTTAAGCCCGGATTTGATTCTTTAAATTTGACAATTTTCTTTTTATTTATTAAAGGAATAAATTTTTCTTAAAATCGGTTTTTTATTGAAGAACAAAGTTATTCAAATTAACTTTTGTAGCTGAAATATCTCGTCGGTCTATTTTTCAGACTACGAACTCTATCCTGAATGCTAATGATACAGTGGGCTAGGCGCCGTTATTGTTTATGTTCCAAAGCGATAACATTACAATCATGTTTACTGGATAATGTTGGTTTTGGGGATAGAAAGTATTAGTGTTAGTTTTTTGTTTTTGGACCTCTAAAAAGAAATCTACATTGCTACAAATTTTGTGTAATGAACCTTAAAATATTAAAAATTTATATCCGGAAGTGTAATACATTGATATTACTTTGTTGTATTTATTTTATGTTAAATTTCCACCACCTCTCCCTTCCAAATAGTTTTAATATGAAATAAAAAAATAGTGATTCCTGATCGAGGGAAAAAATTAAAAGTGGAGCGCGCCCGAGGCGCGGTAGACAAAACAAAAAAATTTTGGAATCGCGCCAAAAGGCCCGGCGCTTCACTCCTATATCAAATCAGTAACACCATGGAGTTACGCAGCGATAACAGGCCAACATATGTTCACCATCAATCTTTTAAATCGTTTTATAGAATATATATGCCTGATTATGTACAAAATGCATTTATATCTCCGTTAATTTATACTGTACCGCCACATGACGAGTAACAGTTCGGCCTGGGGATCTCAGAATGAGAGAAAAGATTAGTTTTTAAAAAATTTGAAAAGGAGGACAAGATGGAGGACACTAGTCGAGGAAGGACAGAACCTATAAAAGAAGGACTGCCCTCCCTAAAGGAGGACGATTGGTCACCTTACATTATTTTCAACAGGATTTCGCTCAGTATTATGCATAAACAGAAAAGGGTAAAGTTGGATAGCCACAAAACTAGTTAAGTATCACTTTTATATAAAATTAAAATCTGTCCTCAGTCAGCATTACTTATAATACTGCAGCAACCATCTTTTATAGTTTCCAATATTTGTATAGTTCTTTTTCTTTTTATGCTCAAGTTTTATTTCAGTCTCTCAAGTAGAAATAATTAAAACTATGTACTGTGTGCAGTGGTGTAAAGGCCGTATCACACGTATATTTTTCATGCAATTTTTTCGTCCAATTTTTGGCCGAATCTGAGGGGGAAGGGTTGCCGTAAACAAAACGACACGCTCTGACGTCAGCCGCACTCTGTCTCCACATTGAAAAATTACTCGCCGATTTTTCTGCTTCGTAAAATGAACATCCAAAATTATTTCTTTCATTTCGCTTGCGCAATTGCTGATGGGTGTAAACTAAAAATAGAGCACCATTCTATTTAAAAATATTAAATACCCATTCGTTAAAATATTATCACCTTTAAAAAATATTATACGGCATTTTGAAGTGTTAGACAAAACTGGAGCCCCCATCTTTTTATATGGGGCGCCGAAGAACCCCATTGGCGGGAATTTTCAATTTTATTTGGAACAACTTTTGAGCCGCAGAAAAAAAATTGTTCAAAGCTTTATAACTGGTAAAAAATTCAGAATTGCGAAAAATTGCTTGAAACGTGTACGTGTGATACGGCCTTAACGTACACCCCAGCATCCCGGGGAGGAGGGGGGAAGCAGGATTCTAGGTGACCTAAAGAGTCTGACTGACGCCAAGTTCGTACCTTTTTGTAAGATCCTGCTTGAGACCCAAATCCTGACTTTGCAAGGGGCCCTGATATTCTTCGTTACGCCACTGACTGTGTGTGCGTGCATGTGCGTGCGTTACACATTAAAACAAGATATGTCTAACATAAGCAAAAATTTAGTTATATTAAAAAAAATATTTAAAAGCAATTATTATAAAAACACAAAATATTTTTAAAAAAACTTTCAAAACGGGGAGAAGGATATTTAGAAATCTCTTTAACAACCGTCTCTTTTGTTAAATATACACATAACCATATATATTAAATTGCTGCATTGAATATATTATATTGAATGTATATTATATTGCTATAAATATAGCTTAGAGCTAAACAGTCAGTAGAAATATAAGAAGACAGTATAAATCATAGTATAATTTTTTAAATTGTATTGAACATAGGTCCGAGCACACAGAAATAAATCTTTACAGGAACGTTTTACTATCTTAATTCAAGAAGTATTCAGGTAACATCTTTAAACAGTGTTTTAAGATGAATAATTAAGATTAATAAAATTTCATACTATTCGATATTGCTTGTTTATGTCTTAGTAAAATTCGTAGAATAACTAGCATGTGATGGGCGTGATAAAATATTAGTACTGCAACACGTATTACTACAAATCCGATGCATCAAAGCTGTCAAGGTCTAAAGAGAAATAAACTCGATTCAGAAAAATCTCTCTGCGGACACAAAAGAAAAATCCTGTGGGCCGACCTTCATTTTTTTCCTGGTGGAATATTTAACCAACTCTCAAAAGCTCAATCCTATTTGCTTTTTTCCAAAAACGAGCGATTAAAATCATTCTTTTTAATGTCAATAAAAAAAAAAAAAGGTTTTAAGTTTCCGCGAAGGTCGAGAAGAGAGAATGAATAATTATTCACAAAGTATGGCATTAGTTGTCAACAAAGTGATTGAAGAGTTTCTTGAACATTGTTTAAATGGCCTTTTTGTTTGCGTATGTTTAAACCAAACCATCCGAAATGTTTTCAAAGAATTATAATGTGGCATTAATTGCAACTTAATTTAAAACTTGTTGGACAAGTCTCTTTTCCAAATTACATTACGTAAGAAGTTGTAACATCCATCATTAATCATTTGTTTCTGAATAAAATTATCATCATCATTTTGTCAATTTAATCATTAATTCATGTGGCGTAGGGAGAGGACAAAAGTCTAATAGCCTTATGATCGTAGGTTGAAGACCAGTGGCGTAACTACCAATGGGCTAGGTGGTGCTATGCACCGGGGCCCTCAAGCTCAGGGGGGGCCCGACCACCAAGCAAGTTGAACTTGCGATAATTTCTCCCAAATTCAAGATATAAATATATAAGGTTGCAACATAACTATAATCATGGCAATTCAGTTGAATGTAATTTTGAACTTGTAGGGAACTTCCCTAAATTCTCTCACTTATTTGATTGGTGTTGCGAACTATACTAATTGAAAAGTATATATCATTTTCAATTTTTTTAAAAAAATTTTTCTTTTCATTTTTCTATAAACTGTTACCTGAAAGTTCCATGAAGCGGACACACTTGGAACAAATGCCTTTTAAAATATTTTTAAATACTGCTGTTGGTGTGTCTAATACTGTTGTGGCGTTGGTATCTATATAAGCCAGTAACGCCCTCCGTACTAGGATGATCATTTTAGTATAGCGGATATGTTATGTGCTTACGGATCGGAAGGTGCCAGGTTCTAACCTTCATTGGTAATCCTGGCTGGTTTTCGAAACGACGCAAACCTTCGCGGAGCAGACGTTGCGCCATCCATTCGTCGTAAGAGAAACCGAAAATCCGTCAGACACGCATGACGCAGCACAGCAAAGCCATCAAATCCACATGACGCAAAAGCAATAACTCACACGCTCACCATAACAACGGTTCCGTTCGTTCGCCTATCCACTGACTAACTGGCAGGAGAGTGTGTGGCGGTGGTATCTATATAAGCCAGTAACAGAGCCTCCGTACAAGGATAATCATTTTAGTATAGTGGATATGTTATGTGCTGACGGATCGGAAGGTGCCAGGTTCTAACCTTCACTGCTAAGACATCATACTCTGTTCGTATTTTTCTCGTAAACTATAGATAGTACAGGTACAGTTTTCCGGCATATTTTATGCACTCTCAATGAGGAATGTAGATGTGCAGAGTTTGGGTGATATTTTTGGGACATCCTGCGTATTAAATAGTAATACATGTTTGTTATACTGCGTAGCGTGACAGCATATCGCAGCGGCTCTTAAACTTTCGACCTGTCCCTTTTTACGTATCAGCCTGACATCGTGGACCCCCATGATTTTGAACAATCCTCCCTGACAGTGGCGTAACGGAGAATAATGGGGCCCCTTGCAAACTCAGGATTTGGGCCCCAAGCCCAAATACGTACTTAGCGTGAGTCAAGCTTTGGGCCCCCTAGAGTCCCCGGGCTCGCAGCAATGCGGGGGTGTACGTTACGCCACTGCTCCCTGACTCTTAACACATGGCTGAGTCATTTAAAGTTTCCTCAATAATACGAAGACTGCCTTTATTCTTATATATATATATTTATATATACAGACATTTTTAATACTTTAGTAAAGTAAACATTTAATTATATATACAACCTCTGACAATAAAGTTCGATGAATTAAGTCTGAACGGCCGATTTGGCAACACTGGGGGAACAAAACGCTGCACATGCGTAGTGACAGATGTTGACCGTCTGTCCTCACCGTTGTTCGATTCAGCGTCGTTTGTGTTCCGTGTAAGACTTATTTTACAAAGTGATTGTTTAGTGTGTTGATTCCTGAGAACAGGAAAATAAACGAACAAAAGACCAATTTAAAGTTTTGTTTTAAGCTTGACAAAAACTCTGAAAAAAACTTATGCGCTACTAATATGTTTTTATGAAGACCAAGTACTGCCACTGAGGATGACTAGTGCCTGAGATACGACCCTGAAACGGAACGGCAAAGCATGGAATGGCGTTCTCGTGCATCACCTCGTCGAGAAAAGGTCAGAGCAGAAAAATCACGCATCAAAATGATGCTCATCACCTTTTCTGATAGTCAGGGCATTACCCACAAAGAATTTCTACCTGAGGGAACGACGATAAATGCTGCAAGGTACATTGAAATTTTGACCCGTTTCATGAAACGTCTACGCAAGGTACAACTTCAGTACGCAAAAAGTTCATGGTATTTTGTTCATGACAATGCTCGCCCTCACACAGCCAATATCGTCAAACAGTTCCTGGCAAAAAAGGGGGTGGTGTACATTGAACAACCAACATACTCGTCAGATCTCAATCCTCCAGACTTCTTCCTATTTCCCCGACTCAAACTCGCTTTGAAAAGAAAGAGATTTGACAATAATCTTAACATCCAACGAAATATGACGAGGTTTTTGAACTTCATCCCAAAAGAAGAATTCTTACAAAGTCTCCAGAACATGTATAGCAGATCTCAGCGGTGCATAGTTATGGGAGGTGACTATTTCGAAGGACAGTAGAGTAACTGTCATCAGTATTTCATCTACGTTAACATACGGATACGTCACATATACGACTATTCACCAAATTTTATTGTCACACATACAGAGGTTGTATATTATTACAGATGGTATCCGGCCAGTGGCACACACGAGGGAGGGAGCCTGGTTCGAAACCCCTCCATATAGCCCTTGATTTTTTTCAATTGATTATAATCCTATTTATATAGTACATAAAATGCAATTGAGTACTTGTTATTAATAATTAATCTTATTAATTAAAGCTAATTATTTATTCAATTATTAATCTTATACTGTTTTTTGTTCCCTAAAATCGACAAAAGGATATGTTGGGCGGAGTATTAGAGCAGATTACTAGAATTGGTGGACTTTCAACCTGAACCTCCCCCCACCACCACCTTGAAAAATTCCTGTGTGCGCCAGTGTATCCGGCGTATATATTTAGTAGTATAAACATACTAACTATATTACTACACTAAAAATATTACAAAATACTATAACTTCAAACGTGAACTGTATAAATCAAAAAAAATTTCATTAACACAGTTGTACACATCTTTCAATTTTTCTACGAAGCCTGTCTGAGTAATTCTGTAACAGAGGGAATGTTAAATCAGACTTTCGCAGACCCCTAGGAAAGCGCAGGGGATCCCTGGGAGTTCAAGGACCACAGTTTAAGAGCCGCTGATATATCGTATAGATAGGCACATAAACACATTTCCTTTTCTTTAATATAAAAAATAGTGCAAACAGTAAATAACAATCAAATATAATCGTGTATTTTTATCGTTTGCACGATAAGAAAGATTAAAGGGACCTTGAAGTGAAGTAAAGTGGAGCTATATTGATTTGATTATAAGAACTATAAAAACACATCCACACGTGCCTCATTTCTGAGCTCTGAAGAAGACAGATTTCGAATGAGCTGTCGTGTGTTTAACTGTCGCTAACAGATGGATTAGAACAGATAATGGTGAAGAAATTGAAAGTCGTCTGTAAAAATAGATCTAAGAAAAAGGAAGAAACAACAAATGCGACATTTTTCTCAGGAAGAAAGTTGTTATTATTGAAGATTTTATTTTTGAAAACCAGTGGCGCACACAAGGGGGCGTCCTCGGGTCCGGCCCCCCCAAAGTCCTTGGGTTTTTTTTCCGATTGATCATAATTCTGTCCATATAGTACGTAAAATTTAATGAAGTATTTGTTATTAATGATTAATTTTATTATGAATGCTAATTATTTATTTAATAATTAATTTTTATTGTTTTTTTGTTCCCGAAAATCGACAAAATCAAAAGAAGGTGGACTTTCGACCCTGCCCCCCCTCCCCTCATTGAAAAATTCTTGTGTATGCTACTGATGAAAACACTTGCTTATCACGAATAGTTTTATGTCCAAACTAATTTTATGACCAATTTAATCGAGTGAAAAAAAATATGAAAACTTTGTCTTTAAGTCTTTTGTGGTAAATACAGATTTGTGGCATACAGTGAAAAACGTTTAACACGAAACTGAAGGAACTGAAATGTTCTATCGTGTTAAAGGATATTACTATTATCGTATAAAGAATAAAAATAAACATCAACAAAACTATTACAGTTTATTTTATTTACATAGATATGTATTAAGATTACATAGATGTGCATGCATTTAATAAAAATCAATGGAGCAAAAACATTCATAAGAACGTAATGAAATTTAATACAAAATTTTCAAATTCTTTGAAAAACAAAATATTTATTGAGTTTTTGAAAAATAATATAAGTTTCCTTTGCGTTGACTTTCTTAGCATCAAATTGTCAACAAATTGTTCGATGTCGTCCATTTTGTTATTCACATCACCATTCGAATGTGCGTCTAAATGACTACGCGCAATGGTGCACACAAGGGGTGTCCTAGGAGTCTGGACACCCTCCATAGCCCTTGATTTTTTTTTTCGATTGGTTATAACCCTTGTATATATTACGTAAAATGTGCAATTATGTATTTGTTATTTATAATTAACTTTATTAATTAATGCTAATTATTTATTCAATAATTAATTATTTTTGTTTTTTGTTTTTGTTCCCGAAAATCAACAAAATCAAAAGAATATGTTGGGCGGCGTATTGGAGCATGGTAACAAAATACTGGACTTTCGACCCTGACCCCCTCCCCTTGAAAAATTTTTGTGTGTGCTACTCACTGAGCATAATTTTTATCGTCGCCTACACCCCTCACGTTGCTTTAAAGTAAGATGTTAATTAAAAATCAATCAATCAATCACTGCTTTGAACAAACGACTGATCTTTACTGTTTTCTTTTAGTGTTTGTAGCGTTTTCTTTCCGTGTTCCTTCTTCAACAATAGACAAAGATGCTTCAATAAGAATCTAACGCAGTGGCGTAACGTACACACCCGCATCGAGGGGGGAGGGGCAGGATTCTAGGAGGCCCAAGGCCTGGCTGACACCTTCTTAAGGTCCGGCAGGGGCACAAAACCTGATTTTGCTGAGGGGGTGGGGCTAACATTATCTCTTACGCCACTGACCACTGATGTAACGTCTATAGCCAGTGACGCACACAAGGGGGGAGTGTCCTAGGGTCCGAACCCCCAAAGCCCTTGATTTTTTTTACGATTGATTATAATTCTAAGTATATAGTACGTAAAATTTAATTAAATATTTGTTATTAATGATTAATTTTATTAATTAATGCTAATTATTTATTCAATAATCAGTTTTTTACTGTTTTTTGTTCCCGAAAATCGACAAAATCAAAAAGGAGCATGATACAAGAATGGTGGACTTCCGACCCTGGACCCCGCCTTGAAAAATTCCTGTGTGCGCTACTGTCTATAGCAATGGTTCTCAACCGCCGGACTGATACCGGTCGGTCGATCAAATGGTACCGGGCCACCCTAGGAGCATTAAATAATTTTCATTCTACTTTCTGTGGTGCATTTCTCTCGGGTTTGTGCGATTTTCCATGGAAATCACTTTATATTTATTCCATGCAGTGGCGCACACAAGGGGGGTGTCCTAGGGGTCCGGACCTCCCAAAGCCCTTGATTTTTTCCCGATAGATTATAATTCTAAGTATGTAGTACGTAAAATTTAATTAAATATTACTTTTTAATGATTAATTTTATTAATTAATGCTAATTTTTACTGGTTTTTTGTTCCCGAAAATCAACAAAAATCAAAAGGAGCATGATACAAGAATGGTGGATTTTCAACCCTGACCCCCTCCTTGAAACATTCCCTGTGTGCGCTACTGATTCCATGTTAAATCACTTTATGAAGCCCAGTGGCTGAGTGGTTAGTGCGTCGAGCTTCCGCACCACAGGTCTGAGGTTCAAACCCCGGGCTGGGCAAGGTTGACTCAGCCTTTCATCCCTTTAATGGGTCGATAAAATGACTACCAAGCTTGCTTGAGAACTTAACACTGAGGGTTTTCGCGTCAGATTGACCACCTGACCGGAACAACTGCTCTTGCACCTCAGGGCCCAAGGTCGCGCATACTGAGTTGGGCACAGTAGGAGTTGTCCCTCATGGTACGTCACGCCACTGAGTTAAGTTAAATCACTTTATATTTATTTTTTGGTGGAACTGTATTTTATTCTGAAGGCATATTTAGATGGAAAAAAATTAATTAAATTACAATTTTTAAATCAAAACAATCTAAAATATAAACAATCAACATCCCACCCTCAGCGTGCCGCTGAAGACCCGCCTGAAGGGGGCATTAACGTAATCTATTGGCGACATTATATGAAACCAGTGGCGCACACAAGGGGGTGAGCCCTTGTACCCCTTGATTTTTTTTCGATTGGTTATAATCCTATGTATAAATTACGTAAAATTTAATTATGCATTTGTTATTAATAATTAATTTTATTAATTAATGCTAGTTATTTATTCATTGATTAATTTTGTATTGTTCTTGTCCCTGAAAATCGACAAAGTCAAAAGAATATGTTGGGCGGCGTATTTTAGCATGATACCAAAATGGTGGTTTTTCAAAACTAGACCTCCCTCCCCTGGAAAATTTCTGTGTGCGCTACTGTATGAAACGAAATACATGATTGCCAATTCAGCTATTACGACACATGTGAAATCGGAGTCGCCAACCTGGCGAGCTATCTTGAACGTTGGCGATTTTGCTGTAATACATATATACTATATACGTACGTACCGAAATAATTAAAAAGTACTCACATTTCAGGCAAAATGTCAGAAATAATTTACACAGGAGCGTTAATATGTGTTTTGCTATCTAAATTCGAGAAGTATTCTAGTAACATCTTGTGGCCGCGGTAGCCAAGTGGCCAAGGTATCGAATCATGGCTGGCGTGTCATGAGTTTGAGTCCAGTACCACTGAAGACCCGCCGTGTAGGGGAGCGATGCACGTTTCATCTGTCGAGGATGAAACATCCTCCAGTTGGTGGGGTATGGAAGTTAGGAAAGAGAGGTGTCAGCTCAGATGTCTTTCTCGTCATTTAACCATGGTTCAAAATTACGAGGTCCGTCGCATAAAGCCCTCGCGTAGCTGAACAGTGCGACGTTAATACTCACTCAGAGTGCCGCGGTACAATTATCAAATGTTGACCGGTCCACGGTTGGGAAGCACTCGTTTGGAAAACTTAGCTTTACCGTGCCAATGTTGTGTATTTCATTTTGTACCAATTTAAATAACAAACAACATTTTAAAGATGCTACCCTGATTAAATGCAAGCGCGTTTAATAATATATTAGAAAAATTTATCTTTATTTTCGTCCCACAATACGTGTATTTGTTTTTACAGTTAAAAAAAAAAACAGCATACGAAAGCAATTAGAATACAAAATACATCAAAGCAAATAAACGCAAATCTGTCCCGAAATATTACATTTTACTCAACACTTTATGTTCTTAACCAAAGAAATAAATGCAGACACACATTCTTGCCAAAGAAAGGTGAACATGTTTCATATCATGGTCACTTTCACATGCACCGCAATAAAATGATCCGTGCATAAATAAACAAACAATTTCCTCAAAGAGAAACCGCGCTGCCTTTTTTTTTTCTCTCAGTTTGTCCTTCAAAAGTTCCGGCATAAGAGAAAAGAAACAAAAAAAGGAAATGAGTTATGATTGGGCGTCAGCCGCAACGCTGCCTTTTAACTCGGGACCCCCTCCAGCTACGGCAACTTCAGAATGAAAACAATAAAAAACCCAAACAGTGAAAAAAAATTACATTCCGTCTCCCGCCAAGAAGTATGTTTAGTTCTCAATGGGTGGAACGGAATATCTTTGGCGACTTATCGTTCGATTTGGCAAATCAAAGATAGAAAACATTGCGTTGTAGTCCTGCAGTGGGTCGGCCCTGGCAGATTTGCAATCCCTCTCTTCAAAGCAAAAAAAATATAATTAAAAAAACTTTTTTTCACGAAGATACACACCTATAAAACTTGAATAATTCTTGCGAACAAAAAGGCAGCATAACAATATTATATATATAAAAAAATTTTAAAAGTCAAATACACACAAAATAATTCGAAATTGAGGACAAAATTGCCTGTTATTAATACGGAGACCAGTTTTTTTACAATGAAAAGGAGGACGAAAAATTTAAGAAAATGTTACAATGCAAATATATGAAATATTTCATTAATTCAAACAAAAATACGCTAATTATGCTTCATCCCTTTTAATTATTTACATAAAAGAGTATTTGCTCATTGAATGAATTTTTTTTGTTTGTCAATATATTATTTTCAATATATACTGAAATTTGGAGCAAAAAATATCCTTCATTTTACTGTGTACTGCAGCTAAATATCAACATCGTCTTGATTATTCTTGTCCAAAATTACCAACCGAAAAGACTTTCAACTGCCGCATTAGTTCAGCAGCACAACGCAATTAAAAAAATAACTAAATTTTCATATGAAATAAGTCATTTGAATGGTTAAGATTTCCACCCATCTTTATCAACTTTCAGCATGTTGATTTTCCAGTTGTTTCAATTTATTATAATTTAAATATACATTTGGTCTTCCAATTTCTTCAAACAGACCATTGCCAACGATTTTAATATCAGGCATTTCTTTTGATAAAAAATCAACACAGTTTTCTATATCTGCCCAATTTACTTGTGATGAAGTCAAAAAACACCATTGACAACTGTTATTTCCTGTGATATTTGTTTCTGACTATTCTTCGACATTTTGGAAAAATATATTTGGTTCATCTCTTAATACTGAGTTCGAGGAAGGACAGAACCTATAAAAGGAGGACGGTTTTTTTTATCACCTTAGTTATTAAATCAAAAGAGTAAAAAATGTGAGAGAAGGAATTGCCCATTTCTGTTGCCAATTTCACCAAAAAGTCTTCTGTGATGACGGTATAATCACTTTTTTTTAATCTTAAACTATACTCAAGGCTAAAATAAAATATCTCCAGTGACACTTTTACAAAAAACTCTTATAGCCCCTGTCCCTTTTTCGGCAGCTGATATCTAAGGTGACCAACCGTCCTCCTTTTATAGGTTCTGTCTTTCCTCAAAAAGTGTCCTCCTACCTGTCCTCCTTTTCAATATTTTAAAACTGATCTGTTAATCTCTATTCAGAAATGAATTAAACATGTTTCCAATATGTCAAAGAATGGACTAAAACAAATATCACAGGAAATAACAGACTTCAATGGTGTTTTTTGACTTCATCGCAAGTAAATTGGGAAGGTATGGAAAATTGTGTTGATTTTTAATCGAAAGAAATGCCTGATATTAAAATCGATGACAATTGTCTGTTTGAAAAATTAGAAGACTGAATGTGTATTTAAATTCTAATAAATTGGAACAATTTAAAATCAGTATGCTGAAATTGATAAAAGATGGATGGAAATACTTAACCATTTCAAAAATGAACACTTTCCATATGATAATTTAGTTATTCTTGTTGAATTTACGTTGTGCTACCCTGGAACTAATGCAGCAGTTGAGTTTTTTCAGTTGGTAATGATTTTTGGACAAGTGAGAAATCAATATTGAATGTGTTGATATTTTAGCTGCATTACTTGCCGAAGAAATTATTCTATAGTAGAATTCAGTATAAAGGATATTTTTTGCTCCAAAATTTTCGATGTATTAGAAAATGATATATTGACAAGCGAAAAGTATTCAATGGGGAAATACTAGTTTAAGTAAATAATTAAAAGAAATCAAGCGTAATTAGCGTATTTTTATTTGAATTAATAAAATGCTTCATATATTTACATTTAAACTTTTTGAAGTTCACTATTCTCGTATCATGTTCCAATGCGCCGCCCTACGTATTCTTTTTGATTTGGGGAACAGAAAACAGTAAAAAATTTATTGAATAAATCATTAGAATTAATTAATAAAATTAATTATATATATATATTAACAACAAATAAATACTTAATTAAATTTAACATAATATATGCATAGGATTACAATCAATCGAAAAAAAATGAAGGGCTATGGGGAGGGGATCCAGACCCCGGGGACACCCCCTTGTGTGTGCACCACTGGTATATATATGCATGTATTTAATTAAAATCAATGAAACAAAAACATTCATAAGAACTTGAAAATTAATGTCACTATGGTAAAAGCGCGGGGGTCCAGGGTCGAAAGTCCCCCATTCTTGTATCATGCTCCTTTTGATTTTGTCGATTTTGGGGAACAGAAAACCGTAAATAACTAATTATTGAATAAATAATTAGTATTAATTAATAAAATTTATCATTAAAAACAAATACTTAATTAAATTTTGCGTATTAAATACTTAAAATTATAATCAATCGGGAAAAAAATCAAGGGCTTTGAGGGGGGGTCCGGACCTCTAGGACACCCCCCTTGTATGCGCAACTGAACTAGTAAGAAATTATAACAACTGATATAGAGCACCCCACACTTTTACCCCAATGACATTAATTTTCTCGTTAATCATTTTATTCTGTATTAAGAATTATTTCTTTAGTTTTTAGTTCGATTTAACATAAAAGCGTGTTTTTTAGTTTTCTTAAACTATAATTTATTCCATTAAATTGAGACTTCTATCAAATTCCGAATTGCCATTCGGTCTTCTGATTGAACTGGGTCTAAAGACTAATTTCTTCAATATCTTGATTTTACTCATGGATTTCTATGAGCTCATCCATTGTCAGCTCCTGATTGTGGCAATCCAACAGTTCTTGAACGTCATCACTGTACGCTTCTAAGTTTATTTGCCAAGGAAGATCGACAACTTCTTCAATCACATTGCCAGTTTCACCAATTTCTCCTTTTTTTTCTTTTTCCTTTCTGAAACAAAGATAAATCGCGTAAGTTGGGGTAGCTTAAGTCGAAGTGTGTTACTGTACATTAAAATATACCGTAAAATGCGGCGTATAACGCGCACCTAAAGCAGCAATTTTTATTTTTTAAGAATATTCGCCGGATAACACGCATTTACGCAGAAACCTGAAATGTATGCATCCAATGCTCTTATGTATCTAAGTCGTTTATTCGAGGTATTATTCCAAGCTTTAGAAAAAAATAGTATACTTCTAGAACCGCAACCCTTTAATTTCTTAAGGGAAGTCTTTTCTTTTATATAAATAGTACTTCCACACACACACCCATTTAGAAGTCTAATTCTTTTATGTACATTTTTTATTTTGATTTTTAAATCTCTCATTTTTATACCCGGCGTATAACGCACATCCGTAAATTTCTATCATTTCTTGTGTGCTAAAAGCGCGTGTTATACGCCGATTTTACGGTAATTAAAAATAAGTAAAACGGTGACAATCACCGGTTTTTAAATGGTTAAAAACATTTTTCCTTAGTCTTGCATTATCTTTAACAGATGTACTAATTTTAACCCTTCTAATTTATTTCAATCGCTTCAGACTGACCACCTGATCGGGCATCTGCTCATGCACCTCAGCGCCCAATGGTCACTTATATTGGGATGGGCACAGTAAGCCCTGGCCCTCATGGGCTGTTGCGTTATTGAGTTTGAGTGTAATTTATTTTAGTAAATATTTTTTTCTATCTCTAATTGTGGACAAAAACAGTTTTAACCAAACCATCTTTTTAGTTTTGAGAGCTCTTTTTTCGTCTTCTAGCATCCTTCTCGTTTAATTAACTCCGGTTCTCTTTTAAATATTGTTGTTGCAGCACTGAAAACACCCAAGATGCGTTTCCGCTCTATGAATGAATCTAATGAACAGCGTGCTCATTCAACGGTACTGAGTTGTAACTCTCAACAGAGAAGCTTTCATTCATTAAAAAACAAACACTCGTGTGCTGTTGCATTAGCATAGTAAGTATCTCCCTCATCTCCTGTAAAAAAGAAAAGAAAGTTATAATAATAAAAATAAATGTTTTGGTTCACAGTTTAGCTCAAATTGCATTCATAGAAAACAGAAGACAAATGTGCTCTTATAGTGCTGCTAATTCATTCATTTGAATAATATTTCTTTCCTGACCTTCATTTGCCCTTGTTTAACAAATATGCTGCTGGAATGCTTAAAAAGGAAAGGTGAAAGCGCTGCTGAAGTTAATTCTCAATTTATACATAAATGAAAAATTCTATCAACAATCAAAAACGTGATAGGGAGTGGTGAATGATGCGGATTAATTGAAACTGTAAAAGAAATTGAAACACAGCAAACAATAGCAAAGAAACTATTTTACTCTTATTTTGAATTCAAAATTTTTTATGCATTTTAAGAGAAAATTAAAATATTTCTTTTGTTGTTTGACACGTAAGTTTTGAAAACTAAAACTTACATTCTTGCAGGAGTGACTTAGAGTATGATTCATCGATAAAAATGGGGGTGGGGGGCAGGATACTAGGGGATCCAAAGTCTATGTTATGTTATGATTTTGCAATCTTTTGTAAGCTCCGACTTGGAGCCCAAGATCTGATTTTGCAGGAGGGAGACCTAATATTTTCTCCATTACGCCACTGCACATCTTACTAAACTAAACTCAATGGCGCAGCAGCCCATGAGGGTCAAGGCAGGGGTGGCTCTAGAGCCGGACAAACTGGACCACTGTCCGGGGCAGCAAATGTTAAGGGCGAGGTTTGGATCAAATTTTAAAGAAGAATATATATATATATTGTTGTTACAGAAAATTTGATATATTTCCTGAATTATGTTGAAACTTGAAGGGTTTGAGGCAGGAATATATCCTAAACAATGGAATTTGATATTTTTACACATCTTTCACTAGTATCTTTCTCCCCATCCTGAGTGGGTCAAAGGACTTTCCCTTTTAACCATACGATGTTTGGTGTCAGCTATCCAAACGAGGACAAGGGTAATAATTTTTTGGTAGGAAAAGTGTTTTGTTTTAGTTTTGGGTTAGAATAAGTTAAAATAAACACTTGTGACCCTTTAACATCAGTTAACTCTTTTCGAAAAAATTTACCCTACGGAAGGGGCAATTCTTCTTTAATTTTTACCTTTAAAATTTATAGGAATTTGAATTTTTTTTGTATTTTTAAAACTTAAAATTATATATAATATATTATGTGCCTTTTGTTCGTTATTCAAGTTTTATAGGTTGTATTATGTAAAAATTTTTTTTTAAAATTTTAATTTTTTGCTTTTGGAGGAAGGGGCGGCATTTTCCATTTTCGTCCGGGGGGCAAAATTGCTAGAGCCGGCCCTGGTCAAGACCTACTGTGCCCATCTCAGTATACGTGACCATTGGGCACTGAGGTGCATGAGCAGATGTCCTAATCAATTGGTCAGTCTGAAACGAAACCCCCCAGTGATTAGTCCCCAAACAAGCTTGGTACTCATTTATCGACCCACTGAAGGGAGTGCATCTTACAATCTAAAAATTAAAGCTTAGAAGATCATCAAACACAGCTTTTGGAATGAATTAACATTTTGTAGCAAAAAGAACATTTTTAAACTTACGGACCCATTTTATTTACTAAAAAATTTATATCAATACTAATTACAAAAAAATATAGTTTAATTTGAAATATCTATGTTTTTACCCGTTTTGAATTAAACAGTTTTAAACCATATAGATGAAGAAAAAAAGCTTAAATTTGAAAAGACCAAGGGATGAGATCTTCAGATTAAGGAAAAAGTAGACTAAAGTGGAAAAAATGTTTTGTCTAAAAGCTGTCACTGATTTAGGGCATTGAAGTAGGGTTAAGCTTGCTTATAAGATCTAATCTTCCCATTTCAGGAGAAAACTTATGAAATAATATAAAAAATAATGAAAATAAAACCAAAAAGAAAAAACAAGACCAAAAATTCTCTTGTATTCGAACAATATACGATTAGAAAAATAAAATGAATATTGTATAAGTAGAAATAGTAGCTAAAAGAATACAATTAAAAAGAACAAACAGCATTTTAAAATTTTTTTATTACTATTGATTTTTTTGGATGATTAGTTATTAGATTTTATTTCTTTGTAAGTAATTAAGAAAAATATTTCTGTAAATTGAAGGTGGATATTGCTTGTCCAATAGGGGTTGACTCCGGGACCAAGAACTCAATTGATAGATAAATCAATCAATAAACTTGCTGAATTGGGATCACAATCATTTTACGTTTAAGGGTCTTCAAAAGTTTTAAAATCATAAATAACAATAACAGTGGTTAAGATTGTCACATATCGATTGGAAACTGTATAAATATCTATTTGAAGTTGATTGTAAGCAACCTTAAACATCGAGGCTAATAAGAGGTCCTAAAAAAAAGTTCCTCGTTTTTATTCTGTTTTTTCCCGAACAATATTGTAATTTTCTAACTAAAGAATTTTTCAGTACAAATTCATATGCAAAATTAATTTTTTTTGTTACATAACTATAATATTTAATAACCACTCGCTAAAGGAATTAGGCATAAGAAGAAAAACATAGTTGCAATGGTCTTTACCAATGTTTTTCCCCCCTTTTTATCAACAACTATTTCCTATTAAAAGCTTGTAAGTCACAGGAAGCCATCACGCGTTTCCCGTGTCTTACGTGAACTAGTTGAGTGCGTTCATGAAAACGAGATTAAGTAATAATTACTTATTTGTATACTGTCGATTTCGTTATTTCAAATTATTCACTGTCCTTTTTATTCGTAACTAATTTTACTTAGCGTAGAATCATTTGCCAATTACGAAAAACAGTACTCAAAGAGACGGAACTGGATATTATGTTATTGAGGTATTTTTTTTTTAGTAAAAATATTCTATTATACAACGTAGTGATTCCCAAAGTGGTCTATAGCGACCCCCAGGGTCTATGACAACTTGTAAGGGGTCCATGTCAGCGAAAAAAATAATTTGGAGATCCATGAAGTATAAATGGGAATCTATACGATAGTGGCTCTCATTAAAAAAGTTCGTGACTAATTTTAAAAGAAAATGTAATCAAGGGGAAAACAGAGATTTTACCCATTTAATAGATTTATTTACAAATTTTAACGAGGTCAATTTGAACAGTTACAAGTTGACAGCGTATATTTCATTGAAACAAGGACCATTATTTCAGCTTTCCTTGCCAGAATTAAGCTAAAGGAGTATAATATTGAAGTCGCGAATTTTCCCAGTTTCTCATTTTGTCACAGACAACCTGCCAGGAAGTTGACGTATTGGTCTAACAAGGGGAGGGCACGACTAAGGAAATTCATTTGGGGGCGAGACTTAGTGCAATAGTAGTACTCCTTTAGGGTGTTCAGCCCTCAATGTAATTCCACCGAATGGTCTGTCAATTCGGAGAAAATAGCCCTCGAAATTCACACTTAGCTTTTATTCAATTAAATTTTAATTACCTCCAGCGAGCAATGGCGTGGTTGGTACAGTACATGTTTACTACGCGACCGGCCAAGATTCGAGTCACGCGAACGAATCTTTCGTTTTATTTTTTTAATTCATTTAATTTTTTTTACAATTACATAAATTTATTTTAAAAAAGACTTATTAAATATTTTACATAATTATAAAACAATTAAGTTAATAATATATAATATAAGATATGAATTACTCTTATTAAATTAATTATACAATATTTTTTTACAAGTAATTATTATAATACATTACATATATTATTATAATTTTTTTATAGTATATTGTATTTCACATTATAAAACTATTTGTAACTAATTTTTATATAAAATGTCATTTAATATTTATTATAATATATTTTTATAATAAATATTATTTATTAATAATTATTTTATAAAAATATATTTAAATTTTTAAATTAATTACAATTTTTTTCTTTTTAAAAAAAAAAAAATTTATCTAAAAATATCATTTAATATTTAATAAACCTTTTTTATATAAATTTATTTAATTGTAAAAATAATTAAATGAATTTAAAAATAAAACAAAAAAACCGTTCACGCAAATCGAACCTTGGCCGGTCGCCTGTTAAACAGGTACTCTATCAACCACGCCATTCCATCGCTGGAGATCATTAAAATTTAATTGTATAAAAGCTAAGCATGAATTTCGAAGGTTATTTTCTCCAAAATTAGGGCCCTTTCCCCGGGAATTACACTGGGGGAAACACCCTAAAATACTACTATTCAAAAATCTCCCCCCAAATGTTTTTTTTAGGGGGCCCCTCCCTTAAAAACATTTAAATGCTATTCAGATTTTGAAACTAGATTTGAGAATGCTTTGACTATGGTAATACTACAATAGACAAAGAAATCATAAGGTCACATTGGGAAAAAAAATGTCAATTTCAAAGGAAAAACGATAGAAAAACAATGAAGATCTTAAAGTAAAATTTAGAAATGGATCTCAGCAATTTTGGTTTTAAAAAAATATGCCTGTTATATACCCGGAATTATGGAATGTCGTTAGAAATTTTTTTAAATTTCTCTTTATTCTCAGTTTCCAACTAAAAAAAAGGGCGGGGATTCAACAAAGGAAATTAGGGTTAAACTCGACATGATTGATGCCAATGTTAAAATGAAATATTGGTCTCTTCAAGGACGTAGGTCACGGAAGTCGCAACCATGAGCACTAGGATGTTGTCACATTTTTAAATACAGTCGGACCTCAAAATAACGAAGTCGCTAAATCCCGGAAAAAAGTTCGTTATGTGGAAAATAAGTTATATATAGGTTCATATTCTAATATACTTTATAAACCACATAAAACAAATTTTAAATTCATAAACACTACATATTAAAAAAAATTATTCACACCTTTTTTTAAAAAATTATATATGTTTATTTTATATATTTTACCCATCCGAAGAAAAAAAAAAAAAAAACTGCAAAGAAAACAAGAAAAAAGAATGTTGGAGAATTCACTGCATCTTCAATATTAAAAAAATAATTTTATAATAAAATTAATGAATTTTAAGGACATTTCATAATTTAAAGCATACAAGTAAGATTAAACATGCATTATTTTATAATTAGAACACGGGAACGAGGGACAACTCCACTGAGGTTGAAAAACGTTATCGAAGATGTTTCTAGTGAGCTGGGCAATAAGGGTTAAGGGTAGCACTTCTTGGATGAAACGTCCAAACTCTATTGCTCTCTGTGAGTTAGGATCTAATAAAGTCACTTCAAGATTTATGACCACCATAAAATGTGTTAAAGAGAGAGAATAACTTGAATTTTTTTCCGAAATACTTTAAAAAAAGGGAGAACAAAAATTGAATCTCAAAAGAAAAAGTTCGTTATATAGAAAATGCACTTCGCTATAGAGAGGTTATTTTACGAAGAAAATCGTGAAATGTTCAATGTTCCAGGAAAAAGTTCACTGTACAGAAAAATTCGCAATATAAAGGCTCGTTATATAAAGGTTCGACTGAATTCTTATTTTCTGATTTCAACGCGAATTACTTAAATATTTTACCTCCTACTAAATTACTCTATCTCTTCTATCTCAAGAGAGACAGAGCTGAATTTCTGAATTCTTTTTAATTAAGTCGTGCAATTTGTAAATGATCAACTATTCAACAGATACTCGAACATTCATACATTAAGTTGCACACATTATTGAGCATTTTCATATTCTTAAAATGAGTATTCTTAAAGAGTAATTACATGGATCAAACGAAAGTTACACCTCAAAAATTCAAAAATAAATAAATAAAGGTATTCTCAAATGGTACTCTCAAAACACACTTGCTTGAATTATGATATACTGCTATATAATTAGAAATAATATTCTTATTCAGCAAGTCAAATATTCTTTTTTCGCTCTTTCTTCAAAACCTGAAAGGTAGTTTGCTTTATTTTCTTTGTTTCAGAATTTTTTTTTCTTTCAAATTCTGAAATTTAAATCGAATAATTTGTTCACAAACAATACTTTTAAAAAATGCATTTTCATTGCAGAATAAGAAAATTATTTCTGCCACAGAATTAGCTCGAATGTAATTTCGTTACAATGGATGTTTATTTTAGCTAGCTAATTGCTGTTTTCTAACTTGTATTTATTTGGATAAAAATAATTATTTTTGTATGTGTTTTTTTTTTTTTTTCAGTATTGTCTTTTTCAATTCCAGCCTGCAGCAAGAAAAGCAATTTCGGTGAATCTTTATTGTAAAATTATCTTTTATGCATTTGAATGCGAAGAAAAATTGCAGCTTTGCTTTCTGATTACATTTGAATTAATGGACTTTTCCATTTATTTGCCAATTATATATATATATATATATAAAGTGCACATCATGTAATAGGTTATGCTTTTGCTTTTCAAGGACGCACACGCAAGGACAAAGCTAGCGAAAAAAATAATTTTTTTTTCGTTCCAACTTTGTTTCTATTGCTGATAAAAAAGTAAAAAAAGTTCCAAGATGTTTATCAAATTACTCAAACAGAGCCCCGTGAGCAAGTACAGATAGCAATAACAATCTCAAGAAGTAACATTATGTTTCAACTTGCGTATCATCCGTCCTTGTCTTAAAAGCGCGGGAAAAAAAATGTATAAAAATTTATTCAACATCTAAATCTTCTCGAACGCTTCATGTAAATCGTTTGGCGACCGGGCAGGGTTACCGAATAAATTGCCAAACGATTTCGAAACCACTGTTACTCTCTCAGGAAGGAAACGAGAAACCAAAAAGCCGGAAAAAACAAAATACTATTACGCCGCCGGCAACATGTGGAACAACAACAAAAGTCAAAAATAAATATAAAAAAAGAAAGAAAGAACAAAAAAGAAAAAAAGAACAAAAATTATAATGATCCGGGAGCGAGAATCAGTCAAGGCCGATTCACTCTTTGAATCCCCCAACCCTTTTCTCCTCCCTCTCCATTCACCTACATATTGAAGAGCTTTTGGAAAAGAATTCCGGCTTTCTTTTGCGCTTGGGCGCTTTGACGGTAGGAAAACAAATCACAAATGAGGGGGCACCTTGGACGAAATCGTAATGATTTTGATATTTATCGCGATTTTTATTTTTGGAATGTTTCAGATCAAATAAATGAAATTCAATGTGACTACGATATAGTATATACAAGAGTTTGATTTTTCTTTTTTTAATTTCTATATCCCACCTTCAAAAGTTGAATTAAACAGATACAAATGCTATAAAGACAAAATATTTAAGACACTTGAAGACTGAATTTCAAATGCCATAAACGTGAAACAAAAAAGTTTTTGTACATTATACTTAAAAGTTTATTTTGCATATTTTCTCATATTTATCAAATTATATTTTACGGTCTTAAGCCTCTATAACTTTTCTTAAGCGTTCTGACATGACTCACACGAATTATTTCGTTCTTTCAGAGAAAATGTTATCCCAAATGGGCTGAATACTTTGTTTTTTGTCACATATTTTCAAATTCACAATTGATATCTTCCTTTTTTATATGGGAATCTTTTTAAAATTCTCCGCTGGGGCCTTTTTTTTTAAAAAAGACCCCAAAACGCCTTTCCAATTAAAGAATGCGAATTCGTGGCGTCCGGGGGGAAATTCTACGGGGAAAAAACCGATTACCCGTATGGCGGGACCAAAACCAGACGTTATTGGGGGCCAATGTTTTCCGTTTCGCCACTGGCCTAATTATAAATGAAAACTCTCTTTTCAAATAATCCGTGGCACCCCTTATTAAACACTGTTGCTCGCTCCCCATGGCTCCACGGTTCCCTCTTTGGGGGACACTTTGTTCTAAGATTAGTGATAGGTTACCTCAGCATGACGGAAACACCATCTTAAAAATTTTTATATGACTAGATTCACTGAAAAGAAAAACCCAAGAAAAAATTTTTTCCTATTTGTTTTGTTTTTTGTACAAACAACGTATTTACCGTATTTTGTTCTTTGAAAGGTGAATTTTCAGCTTCTGTGTCACTCATAAACTCCAAGCCATTACACCTCCACCATCGAATATTGCAGTTAGTTTTGAAGTTTGGTTTGTTGATTTAGTTTTAGATCACACACACAATAACTCGGCCATTAAGTTTTAAATAGTCGTTAAAAAAGACAGGGTCTCAGACAGACAAAGACTTATTTTCATGTTTTTTCCGTAACACGATGATCAGGTTTTTTTGTTTCTTACAAGCCGCCACTTTTTGTAACCCCTTTTATCAAATTTTTTATTTTTTTTCGGATTAAGGTTACAGCTCAATATTGTAATCAGTCTTTAGTAAGCTGCTAATGTGAGCACTTGTTTGTAGATTATCTGGAAACAAACATATGACATAGTCGGGTGGGGTTTAACTTTGGATATTTTTTCCCAGATGGGGTTTCTACCCCCAAAACTTTTTGTTTTTAATAACATAATGTACGGTAAACTTTTCGATTTCTAATCGATATCGACAAATTTTTCCCTGATTTTTCATCATTTCTTATTTTCACCAACTCAATATGGAAACATTCATTTAAATGCTATGATCTACAAAAAATTACTGATGTCGCATTTTCGAGGGACTTAAATATTCTCCATTTTTCAATCACAGCGGAGTGGTTACAAAAGACGCACTGGCGTAACTAGTTCTGAGTGGGCCCTGTATCAAAATTCCTTCGGGGCTCTTTAATAGATATAAGAGCTTTATTAGAGAGAATGTAGTAATACATGTCGTGGCCCCTGCAGCTTGGGGGCCCCGTATCATTGATACGACTAATCAGTGGCGTAACGGAGAATATTAGGGCCCCCTTCAATGTCAAGTTTGGGGCCTCAAACCGGATCTTACAAAGGGTACATACTTGAAGTAAGTCGAGCTTTGGGCCCCCTAAGCTCCTGGGCCTCCCCAGGGGGTATACGTTACGCAACTGCGGCTGATACGGCGGTAGCTACGCTCCTGAAAAGATGTCATGTTTGATTTGATGTTACAAAAAGAAATTTTGCATTGTACTTCATAATATTTCAATTAAAACGCCTTTTTTAAAAATCATTCATTACAAACTCCTTTTACTATTTATAAAAACTTATCAAATTAATCAATGAGGTTTATGGGAAAAAGATAAGAAATTATGCTAATTTCTTCGTAACTTCTACGGGGAAACTTTTTGTTATCCACAGTGTATATGGCAGGGTGGTAAGATACTGAGATTCCCTTTCAGGTGTCCTTCTAGTTAGATGAACAAATACTCTAACTTACGATGTTCAGTCAGAAAGGCTTCGAGTTACATACAGTGGTGGTGGTCCCCAAACTTTTTTGATCGCGTACCCTTAAACGAAATAATTTAAGAATTTTATATACTACAAATGCCTACTTTTTTTTTCTACCCCTAAATTCAATAAACTTTGAATTTATGGCTCCCCCCATGTCCCCTTTTTATTAAGTTTTAAATTTTTAATTTTTAAAATATTTTAAAAATTATAAATTAAACAAATGGGTTATTTTAGAAACCCATAAAATAGCAACAAAATGAAAGGAAATTTTGTTATTCCATGATAAAATCGGCGGTAATTTTTCTTGGGGGTGGCCCTAGTAGAGGGAAAATTTTTTAGGGCCCTTCAGTTCGGCAAAATTGGGAAATTCCCAAAAATTTTACGTGGTACCCTTTAAACTGAAATAACTATATAAGAATATAATATATATACAAATATCAAGTGCCTACTTAATTGGTATTCTACCCTTGGAACATTCATACCACACTTTGGAGATTTATGGAACTACCCCATGTCCCCCCTTTTTTTAAAGTTTTAAATTTTTGCAATTCAAATGCGTGGTAAAATCAAAAATTATTTCCACTGCCCTTTCTTCATTATGCAAGAGCATACCCTGATTTGGTGTTCAGTATTTGCTTCACTAATTTTATTTTATTCTATAACAAGAAAAACAATTTTTATTTTAATTATGAAGCCTTCTCGTAGAGCGTGCTGGAATCTTCAATGGTTATCCCACACTCTGAGGAGATAGTCTTTAGATATTTCGCCTTGACCATGGTTCAAAATTACGAGGTCCGTCGTCAAAAAGCCTAGTGCAGATGAACAGGGCGACGTTAAAATTCACTCACTCACTGGATATTTCGCATTTTTATAACGCACGTTCGTTTTCACCGAACATTTTTTTAAACTAAAACCAATTTTTTTCGCTTCGAAATTCATATCCGAATGAATTAAATTTGGATTCATTTAAGATAGTTTCCTAAATTTGTGCAAAAATAATTATTTTTGTTTGCCTTTTGAATCGTTTTTTCCCCTTTTCAATTCACCATTAAAATAAAATGCAATTTCGGTATTCTTTGTTGTATATTACCTCACACTGAAATTGCGAAGCAAACGCAATTTTATTTACAAGAATTTATTTTTAAATTGCCAGTAATAATTTTCATTTCAAATCACATAAATTTGAATAAAGAATGCCTGAGCCTAAAAATATACCTTTCTAAATATCTCTGAACACAAAGGATAATTTTTTTCTCCCGAAATTCCATATAGAGTGAATTTAATTTAAAGCTTTATAGATAAACATTGAAACTTTTGCTATACGATTTAAAATTCCATCATTCAAATTATAAATATCCATTGTCTTTCAGTATTTTAAAATTAAATGCAATAACCTCTGTTAAACTTCGGTATTTTTATAAGACACTGTTTTGAAGTATGAGTCATATAGGTTTGAAATTTTTAATTTCTTTTAAAAGTTACCAAAGGAACTTAGTATATACAGGGTTAAAATGAACAAGGTTTCGATTTTATGTTTACGTCTTATTATAGTACATGAATTAGAAAGAAAAAAATACATGGCTTCTCTCGAAATTCCAAATAAAATGAGTTGGAATTAATTCACAATTAATTCTCAAATTAACTCACAAATTTAAATGCAGTTTTTGTTTCACAAATAACGCACATCCGAAACGGAATTATATTTTAATAGGGTATTAAAGATCTAGGCAACAGTTGTATTGTACCAGATGTATGGTGCCTCCATTATCCCTCATTGAGAAGTGTAGCGGATATGCACACGGCCCTCCTCGCTTTAGTCTCACCTCCACTGGTGCTCGGAGATAATAGCCTGGTGCGTCTGAAACCAACTCCGACGCAGTACCTAGTAAATCTCTGGAGGGCTATAAATCGCCCTGTTTCTTTGACACTGAGGGTGTTTTATCACAAAAGGCCGACATTCCTTTTCATTCAAATAGTTCGCGGCCCCATGTGTGAGGGTGGTCCAACAAAAGATACTGTTCACAGGAGTATTCTTTCTTTTGATCGCTCACACACAGACTAAAATCGCCCTGGTGGCGGAGAAAGAAAAGTGTGGCAACATCAAAGCCGTTTTCAGAATCGCCTCACATCTGTTTTCTCCCAGGCATGATATTCCAATACCCGGCCTTTTTTCGAAGATACAATGGCCCATCTAGGTATCCCGATCAACCTGTTCATCAAAGTTGACAAGTATTGTTCGACTAATGAGCCGACATCTCACAGTCTTATTCTAAGTAGTCTTACAAGTATGAGAGTTTTTTGGAAGAGTCATAATTGAAAGTTACGCACCCATTTGTATTCCACTGTGAGAAGCAATAATTTCTCCACGCAAAATCGAATTGGCTCTAAATTCCTCATACAGCGTGATGTGGAAGTTAGGAAACAGTTCTAATATCGATTCGATCATTTAATTTTAATTTGAAATGTTGTTCGAAAAGGAGAGCCAATCCTTCGTGCAACTAATTTTCTAACATTAATAGTTAAATAAAGTGAAAATCAAATCCGGAAATTCGTGCTAGGCACTAGCGATTTCCTTCTTGAGTCAAGGATGAAAATGCTGAAATTATCCTCATCAGTTCTTAGAATCACTCATTGGCCTCAATTTTAGCGATCAGACACATTCCTATAGGATACGTACGAACAAATCACTCTTACATACATTTTTTAGAATATTTCCTGCCTCTTAAACTAATTTCATTTATTTCATATTAAACGCAATGCGCCATTTAGGGAGATTTTAATGATAATGACGAGAGAGAGAGAAACCATTTAATTGATAAACCGGCAAGGCCGGCTCTAGCAATTTTGCAACTCCGGACAAAAATGGAAAATGCCGCCCCTCTCTCCAAAGCAAAACATTATAATTTAAAAAGAAAAATTTTTCACATAGATGCACAGCTATAAAACTTGAATAACGAATATATATATATATAATTTTAAGCCTTAAAAATTACAAAATAATTCCAAATTAAGGATAAAATTATCTGTTATTAATTCAAACGAGTAAAATGTATGAGAAGGAATTGCCCATTCCAGCAAACCAATTTCTTCGAAAAAGAGTTAACTGATGTTGAGGATCACAAGTATTTATTTTAACTTATAGTAACTACACCCAAAACTAAAACAAAACAACTTCTGTGGCTCTCACCAAAAACTTATTACCCTTGTCCCCTTTTGGATTAGCTGACACCAAACATCGCATAGGTGAAAGGAATGTCCATTGTGACCCCACTCCAGGATGAGGGAGAAAGATACTAGTGAAAGATGCGTAAAAATATCAAATTTCCTTATTTAATATATATTCCTGCCTCGAAACCTTCAAGTTTCAACTTAAAAGAAAACTGACATTAAGCATACAGAATACAAAATAAAGAAATAAGATACATTAAATAAAAAATACCAAATTCACACCCAAATATTTTTCTGAAAATATATCAAATTTTCTGTAACAACAAAAATATAATTTTTTTTTTTGAAATTCGATCCAAATACCGCCCTTAAAATTGGCCGCCCAGGCATGGGTCCGGTTTGTCCGGCCCTAGAGCCGCCCCTGATACCGGTAATAATGTTAATATATGAATAAAATTTAATCGTTGTATCTGCATTAGATAAATCATATCTAATCTCCAATCATTCTTGTCATTTGCCACAATTATTTACGCACACGTCGACATAGGTGGACAACGGCTCGTGACCTTGCTGCTTTGTCTGGAAGAAGAATTTACAGGCAAACAGTCTACAGCCGTCTTACATAGACTAGCCTTTACGCTCAGCGTCCAGCCTGGTACGTCCTAGACTTCACCTAAGTAATGGTTTCCTAGAAAAGCGGCGTCGTTCTTTCGTGTCCGTAACATCACGATGGATGATGTCACAGAAAAAACGGCTGTCTCTTAACGTTGACCGAGTGGTTTCCTCGATCCCTACCGTACTTACGTCCATAACTGTAAACAATATTGTAAACAAATTACAGACTGCTGAAAATGGATGATTTAGATGTAGAGTTGGTAGTATTTGGAAGATGAGCAATCATCATCAGAAGAAAATGTTTGAAGAAAGCATTGTTTAAAAAATAGGTCTTCTGAAGGACTTCCAAATTTTAATGCGTCGCCATCCCACTGCAATGACGAAAAATTTAACAATACTTTCGCTTGACGCCAGATCGTTTGATTATGTGTTAAATAACATACGATGAATTAACATTAAAACGTACAACAGGCAAAAAGGGCCTAAAATGCCCAGAAGAAAAAGTTATGTTTCTTCTGGGTAAGTCAATTAATCAAGATGTAATATTTTCTGTGTTGTATTGATATATATATATATTTAATGTCATTTTGTATATAAATCACAGTTTTATAGTTTGTAGCAAGTTTTCAATAAAGAGAAATGTTTTTAATCAGTACAAATTTAAATACTAAATAAGAAAGACATGAAATTGGAATATAATCTATTATTAAGTAGTTAAATATTAATGTTACATATATTTAGAAAATAGAAAATAAAACTCATTTTGTACTTAATGTACATACACTACAACTCGGTTTAAAGTTTTCTTTTTTGAAAATAATGACAAAGAATGATATTTTATTTAGTATAATGTCACATGCTTTATGATTTTTTATTTCAAGCACTTGGCCAGGGCGTCCTTTCCTAACAGGCCCAGTATCGGTGAGCTGAAGATAATTGTGGACCCACAGAATAGGGGCGTGTTCTTTCAATGACGGTTTCAAAGTATACTCACCAAGTCTTCACTGGGCCTTTCAATGGCCCGCAATGTTGGACATTCTTACAACCCTATACCTTTTGATACGGTACTGTAACTATGAAGCGTTATAGGAATGAGATCCTGAAGCAGGGTCACGGTTTTTCTGGGTGATATGCCATGGGACTACAATTTTAGGACGAATACGCGAATTCACACTGTGGCACATTTTGATGAATTTCATTAAGGAAGGGATATTAGCCTGGTTAACCCTCGCGGTCTCGGATCTCAATTACTGGAAAATGTTTGGGATAGTTCTCGCCAGTCTTCACCCGGAATCGGACCGGTCCCGTCTCAAAAGAAACATAAATGACTTGTTGAATTTACTGGTTTTTTGCATAATTTGGGCATTTTAAAACCCTTTAATATTCGGCTTGAAATCACTTTAATTCCGTTTTGGTGAGCTATATGTTATTCAGAAGTTACGATTAAATACAATTGAACTCAAAATTACAATAAAGTCAAAATAAAACAAAAACATCCTCTTTAGGGGCCCTGAAAATTAACATAGTTGACCTCGGGAGGATAACGGTCCAAGCATGAAGAAGCTGGAAAAGACATTTCCGTGTTCCCTCCCAGGATCCCCTAGGAATAAAGGTCCCACTTTTTGAAAAAGGGGGATTTGTTGCCACAAATACTTTTTGATACCCTCATAAACAATATGATAACACGTTGCGAGACTGTATAGCACAGTTCACATTGGTCACATCCACATTAAACTGACTTTTCCCAAAGTAAATGCTTTATCTGTGATTCATGATTTCACACTTTTTGAAATGACATGTATCTTAATTCACAGATCAAATCTGTTCCATATTGTTTATATTGCTATATTCTATTTCTAACATTGTAATAATAAGTCTCTGCGCCAAGTTTCGTGGCAAAACAGTGAATAGTTCATAAGTTTTCGAAGATTTTATGTTTGTGACCTTAATTTTGGATATGGATGTATATCGGGGAGGGGAATGGATATGAAAAAGGAAAAGACCTAATTTTTTGATTATGAATATCCTTTTTTTAATTGAAAATTACCTTTTTTAATGGAAAATCGCATTGATTTCAAACAGCAGGAAATTTTAACGGCCATCGAAGGAAAATAATGATCTGAATGATTCCCATTAGTTCCGGTACGTTACTTTCTGATTCTGAGGGGATTATTTTTTTTTCAAAATTTTTAAATACGCTTAATGAAAAAAATTTAAATTTTACATTTTTTTTGTAAAAAAGTAAATACAATCATTCTCAAGGAAAGAAGAAGGAAATTTGACTTGGTTATAGAAGTCAAAACTGTGAGCTGTTCTTGACAGTCCATCAAGCCCACACAAGGTTACTCCGAGTCCTTGAAATTTTTTAAATCACTTTTATTCTTTAAGTCAGCAAAACTCCCAAATATCGCTGAGCATTCATTTCTTCGGAACTCACAACATTTTCCTGCTTTAAATTACCCAAAATTATTTAACCCAGGCGCGATACTAACGTTAATGATCGCGCGGGGTGACTGGACCACCCGAATCCTTTTTTTTATTTATTTGTATTGTACACGATAAATATCGTAATTACAGTGAATAAATAACCTACGGGCCAGCCAGTGGGTTGAGTACCGGACCCAGACCGGGAAAGGGCCCGGGTTCGCCCCTACCCCAAATACCTTTTCCCCAGCTTACGGGTACGTGCTCGTTAAATCAGTGGGTCCGAAGGTCTTGTGGTCTGAATCACGAGTGCAGGGAACTGGAGAAAATTTCCCTCCACTTCAGTTCCATGCTTAAATTGTGGAGGTGGAGATAGATGGTGGCGGCGCCATCTATCGCAATGTTCTATCGTCCTTTCGGGAATTTCACCGAGCTAAATCGTACTGTCACCTGTATGGTGCTCAAGGCTAAGGCCAACGACAGACGTACATCAAGTCCATTGCTACGATGAATTTCGTGGGCCTCGATCTGACTATGTTAGACAGGTGGCATGAACAACAACAACAACATACTTACCTACTTTTGAGGACTTTTCAATTTTATTTGATAATTTGAGACAAAATATCAATCAAACTGAAGCAAGAAGTTTCAAATGTGCGTGACTTTATTAAAGGACACACACAAATCACCGGCACACTTTTCGCTAACATTACAGGAATTTTATTTGCAGGTAAAACTGTCATATTTTGTTCAAGTTACTGTAGTTTTATTGTCCTTTGATGATCGACAAGCAGCATGCTGAACTTTTTCTTGCTTTTGTCTTTTTGACAGGGCGAAGTGTGCTTATGGCTTCATATTTTTATGTGTAAGGTTCTTTAGATAGCATTTGAAAATTTTCGTTTCAATTCAAACGTTTCATTTTCATCGCTTTTCCCAAATTTACTTTCGCTATCATGACTAATATGCATTACTTCTCCTTTTAGTTCTCCTTTTCGATCAGTTTCAACTTTCTTCAATAGAGATCCCAGATGGCCATTTCTTTTTTATATTCTGCTCATTTACATTTATAAGCCTTAATAAGTTGTAATAAAAACCACTAAGTGGTTCACGGGGAAAAATGTAGTATGTTCATAGAAAAAGTATTTTGGAACAAAAGTGGTGGCGCGGGGAACTCAGTCAAAACAAGTATCTTAAGATTGTAAAAAAATGTTTGCCACTCCCAAAAAAAGAGGGACATATGTGACAAATACATTTGAGTTCACATGCTGATTGTCATACAGGAGTATTGGGTCAAGGTCATTGGTAACAACATTGGTTTCCCAGAATAAAGGTTTCGTGAGCCTGGGGTGATTCAGTGCCCCGCATGCCCGCTCCTGGGTTAAATGATTAAAGTTAATTATACTCTAAGAAAATTAATATAATCCGGAACCGAATCTTCTGCCCTTTTTGATGTGTAACATCTTTCCTCTCGGTTGCTGGATATTTGTTGGGAGTGATTTCGTGAAAAGGGACGGATGCGTGTGTGTAACAGGATGTGACGTAAGCGCGCGCTACTTGATTTGACCAATGAGAGTGCGTGGCTGTGTCTTTTCGCTACCCTCGCATGGGGTCCAACTCTAGTAGCCATCAAGCACTCAAGCGCTTGACTGTAAATCCGTTAGTCATGATATTGGGGGACATAAGTGCGGCAGAATGCTTATTTGAAAATGGACAAACAGTGATTTCGGTGGTCGTACACATTTCTTCGAATCAAACGGTTAAAAAAATTTAAAAGATTTCCTGCATTTTGTACTTTTTCCATATAACAGGTGGTTCTGCTCTTTTAAAAAAATTATCACTCGCTTCCCCTGATTTTGAGTGGTGATTTTGCTTTAACTCAGTTTGCCAAAAGCTGAGCCGCTCATGCTTTTATGAATGATGAACTCAAGCTCGAAATGAACACAAATTAGAATGTTTCGGCTGTTATTGACGCTGTGTTTCAACGGTTTTTAAATACTTTGAAATCACAAGTGTAAGTGTCATATTTTAGTTATCATAAGTCTATTGTCTCAGTTCTTCCCCAAATCGAACAAGAATAATTATTTTTGATAAAATATTGCATTACTCCTTTTGTTAATTAAATACAATTTTCATTAAAGGTATAATTATTCGATAGAAAATTATTTCCAATCATACCCGCGTTCGCGAGAGAGAGAGAGATTTTTTTTCCCATATTTTTTTCAGGAAAAAAGTTATTGCGTATTTACCACGATAACATGCCAGATGTTACACATCATATGCGATACTATAAGACTGGTTTCTTTTTTTTAGAAATAAACTAAGGGTATTCGAGTATACTTAACTTATACCCTTCAGCGGATTGATGATTATAGAAAAAATATGATTGGGCTTGTAATCTATTTGTGATAACGGATACATCTTATCTGAACTGACTTTTAATGAAGAGGGAAAACTAATTTCTCTTAGTAATAATCAAAATTTAATTTCAAAACGTTCGTAAGAGTCAATTAATCCATTTCGCATTAAAATTATGGACAAATGTCTCATAATAGCCGAAAAAGCTTTACAAAAATCTTACTATTTCCTTCGTCTTATTTGCAAGAATTCGGATTTTTAGCATTAACAAATATAAAATTAAAAAAAAAAGATCGATACTTTTAAATGTAGATGATGAAATGAGAGTGGCCTTACAATTTTTATTACCAAATATGAATGAAATTATCAAAAATCATGAAGTTGAAATTTCGCATTAAATGTATTTTTATAATAACCGTAAAATCCGGCGTATAACGCGCAATTTTAACACAAAAATTAAGACCGAAACTTATGGGGGCGCGTTATACGCCAGATATAAAAATGAGAGCTTTAAAAATAAAACGAAAAAGTGGGCATAGAAAAAAAATTAGAATTCTACATATATCGAAATACTGTTTATTTACAAGATATGACATTCCTTATGAACTTAATGGGTTGTAGCTTTGGTGTCCCCAAACAAAGTTTGGGATTGATTGAAATATTAACGTCGCACTGTTCAGCGACACGAGGGTTTTTGGCGACGGACCACAAAATTTTTGAACCATGGTCAAGTGACGTGGATGACACCTGAGTTGGCACCCCCTCTCCTAACTACTACACCACACCAACGGGAGGACGTTCCAGCTCTCGACAGATTTAACGTTCATCGCTGCCCTACACGACGGGTCTTAAGTGGTACTGGGCTCGAACTCGTGACAAGGCAAGCCACGGTCCGATACCTATACCACTCGGCTACCGCGGCCACTCTAAAGCTTGGAAATACCTCGAATAAATGACTTCAAAACATTAGAGCGTTGCGTACACACTTCGTAAGTGAGGGGGTGCGAGTTATACTACGAATATACCTAAAAATTCAAAAATGCAGGCTGAAAGTACGGGTGCGCGTTATAAGCCGGATTTTACGGTAACTGGTGGTATACCCGTTCTTCGCACGGGTGAATTGAAAATTAAACAATACAGATTGAAGGATAAATGAGTTAATTTTACGTAAACTGCAAATTAATAAAAAAAAAGCTTTTTATATATCTCAGCTGAACCAAAAATCATATTTGTTGGTAGGTCTAATAGCTGATAAAAAGGATTTATTTTTATTTATAACACCCCGTAATTCCTTTGTGGATCGATTTTTGAAAACACCTTCCTAAGCTGATCTCTGCTCTGCAAAAGTAACATATTGTGACAAACTTTGTGTCTTGAATGCTTAAAATAGGGCAAATAATTTATACCTAGATGTGTAACAAGTTAACATTATTTTCGGTTGTATTATTTTATGTTAAAATTGTAATATTCGCAAGCAACGCCGTTCCTTACATTATAATGGCAATTCAATTGAAACTTACCGAAATGTTGGCGATAGAGTCAGATTGACATCATTTTTGGCTACCCTGTTGGCAACTTGGCGATTGATTGAACGGTACAGAAGTTGATATGCTGTAGCGCCACCTGGTGGGGTGCTGCAACAAAGAAGATAGCACAAAACCTTCTCTGCAAAAAATACATATACACTTGCCTCCGATAGTCTGCGTACAGGCAATCATCTTACGTGTTTATGCTATAATTACTATTAAAATCTCGCTTTAGAAAATCAAAATACTTGTCCGCAATTCTTCGAAATTTCCTTATTCAAACAACAGCAACAAAATTCACTTTAATGCGAAAAAATACGCCAAAAATAATCCAGCCACCAAATAATCACCAATCATCCGCGCCAAAAGTCTGTACACTTACAAAATAGAGCTATTAAAGACCTTTTATTGTAAAATAATTTCACTAAATGGTGTTTTTAAGTAATTATGTGCTTATTTTACGATTTATTTAGAACTTGAGATTTGAAAGCTTTTGTGGTTCCATGACAGGTAACAGAATAGAGATCAATATATTATTGAAAGAAAACTCATCATAGATCTTCAGAAAAGGGGTAAAATTTTTAAAGCAATTGTTGAAATTATTAATTGGAGACATTCATTGATTCAAAAAGTGTTCATTAACTACAAATCAACTAAAATTTTAACGTCCAAGCCAAGATCCGGCCGCCCGTCTGCAGTGTTACCTCGAGAACTTTGCTTTGTAATACGCTCTATAAAAATACATTCAATACTATAAGCTTCAAAAATAGCTAACCGTGTTGCTGAGATATTGCAAAAAATTGTGACTTTAATTACAATTCGAAGAAAACTGAAAAAGGATGACTATCGTACCCGAGTTGCACTTAAGAAGCTATACATCTTTCGAATGAACAGAGCTAACAGAATGACCTTTGCCAAAAAAAACACCTAAATAGGGCACATATTTTATAGAAAAATGTAATATATATTCAATTGAAAGTAACTTTTGTAATTAAGCATCAAAAAGCACAAAAACATGCCTGTAAAATTCCTGGATAGATCTTAAGAAAGAGAATCCTTTTTTGACTATCAAACATGGAGGAGGAGACATAATGTTTGGGGGTGCATTGGAAGCCTTTTGGATGGTAATCTGAAATTTATTGAATCAACAATCTACAAAATTGGTTGCTTGAACTTATTGAAGTAAAATATAAGGGAATATGCTGAGAAATTTGCGGTAAGTCATTATTTTTACTTTCAGCTGCACAAAAGTACCAAGCAAATGGCTCACATTGGGAAGTCATTGTGAAGTCGTGGCTGCTCTGACATGTCCCAAACCAATTCCAAAAGTCAGCCTAGTCCCCATACCTAAGCCCAATATAGCATTTGTGGGATTTACTCAAGTGAATAATCAGGGAGGAAATAATAAAATCCAAGGAAATGCTCAAATCTGTCAGAGTAGAAGAATGGAACAAAATTTCCACAGAT
The DNA here is from genome assembly GCA_019973955.1 of Trichonephila inaurata madagascariensis. Classification (NCBI taxonomy): domain Eukaryota; kingdom Metazoa; phylum Arthropoda; class Arachnida; order Araneae; family Nephilidae; genus Trichonephila; species Trichonephila inaurata. The sequence continues at coordinate 63,710 of BMAV01018527.1, forward strand.
GAAACAACTAAGCTAGAACCCTTTAACTGTCAAGTTATTTTGATGATTTGGGTACACAAATTGTCAAATTTTTTAACCAAAGAACTTCTAACCTCTAACCTTTGGAGTCTTCGGTAAAGTGCCATCCCATTGAATTGAGCGCACATTAACTTTTCCCGAAAATCAGTCGGGTTTGACAAAGAGATGAAGCCGAAATAAACGTCTCCCGATATATATTCGGGTAAAACAATACGATGCACTAAAAATTACCCCGATTGATACTCGGGCGTGATGCTTTCGAACACCAGTGCTGTGCCCGAGATTATCTCGGGCATGACAGTTAAAAGGTTAAATCCTTGCCAAATATGTTGAGAGAGTCATAGAAAGAATGGAATAGCTTAAAAAGTATTAATTTTAAGTTACAATTCATTATTGTAAAGGTTTTTTCCAGTGTACGCAGACTTTTGACACACACGATTTGTGCCGTTCTCAAGTTATAAATATTTGTATTATTTTATGTAATAATCAGGTGATTCTTACTTATACTATTTGAATTTACGACGTTAGAGGAATCAATAAAAAATAGTATTGATTCAGAAAGACTTCATTTAATTAGCGATCTTTGCATGCATATGAAAGATGATCGTCTGTACGCAGACTTTCGGAGGCAAGTGTACATGTCAATTTTTATAGTGATCGGTGTTGAAGTGAAGCGAGGTCATATATACAAACATCCAATTATATATATATATAGATTTTACTTAACGTTGAAAATAAATATCATCAACTATTTTACACAGTGTATTACACAGATAAGTAAAATTCTTTTTAATTTATTTCATTGTTATAGCGTACCGCCAAAGTTTGAAATTGTTAAAAGTGTACCGAAGCAAAAATAAGGTTGAGAATCACTGTTCTATAGTATGAGACGTATATCTAATCAATGATATCCCAATGAGTCATAATTTTGTGCAAATGAATTTTTTCCTGGATTCTTTTTGAATCCCAGGTTATTATCACTTTTTGTGAAGGTCGCAAACAAGATAGAAGCGATCGATGAAAGAGATTTATGAAAAAAGGAAACTGGGAGAAGTGCATCCTATATCACCAGCTGATAAAACCCACGCGTGTGAGTAAGAACACTTCACCTTCATTTGTCCTTAATTTATTAGAACCACCATAATCTTATCCACGAGTGAGCGAGAGAGAAAAAAAAAGACATATCATGTTTACGACGCATTTTCAAACTCGTGTGTTATCTTCCCTTCCGTTTTGCATGTAAAAAAAATGCACGTTTTCGAATGTGTGATGGCCGTGTGTGTCTTGAATGGAAAAAAAAAACATCAACGCGCGATCTCTTTTTCGATACTTTGTTATTATACTTTTTGCCAATTGATATGGATATTTAAGAGGAAATTCTTTTTTATTTCTTTCTAGCTGCATAGCCCGGCGTTGCACGGGCTTTCTCTTTCCTTCATGACATCAGCAATTATGTGAGTGTGTGTGCGTACGCGTGCAATGTGAGTGATTTCAAAATTATTTCGTTAAATTTCCCTTTTTCGAAATTTGTTCCATATATTTTCGATTTAAGACAGGTTTCTTTTTCCTCTCTCTAGCCCGGCATAACTCGGGGTTTTTTTTAAGTGTAAAATTATTGTTCCCTCTTCCCCTCCCCCTCATAGATAAGATATGCTTCGAATTTCGATGTATGACTTATAAAAAACAATATTGCGTTAGTTAAAAAATTATTAATGTGAAGCAACAAAAAAAGAAAACCATTCTGATACTAAGAGTAAAACACACACAAAAAAAAACTTTCATCATTTTTTTAATAATAGTTAGTTTCTAAGAAACTAAAATAATAAAATAAATTTCAGATTTTCATGAATCAGTCAATCGTTGCATATACTTAGCTTAAAAATGTCTCTGAAATGCAATTTTTATCCAAAATAATAGACGATGTACTTTTTAATTAACAAATAATTATTTTAGTAATGAAATCATAGAAATAATTCTTTAAAGATAATATATTTATTAATTAAAATCCATTTTCTATAAGTAATAAATGAAAGAAAAATTTACTGATAGCTATTGAAACGATTGCTTTTTTTTTAATGCTTGAATAAACATATGTATATATATATATATGTAAGTTATAAAAAACAGTATGGGGAAAGCCTAGATATATATTTACATGTACTGAAAAAAACATTCAAAAAGAAGAAATTATTTTCATGTTTTACTTTAATTTCATAGTTTTTCATTCCACTGTCATTGTTACAAATTTTGCGTAATGAACGTTTGAAATAGTGTAAATAATTTATATATCTGGAAGGGTAATACATTAATATTACTTTTTGTTGTATTTATTTTATGTTAAAATCTTGCCACCACCTCTCCCTTTGAAATCTAGTTTTATTATGAAATAAAAAAAAAAATGATCAACGCAATAAATTAAAAGCGAGCGCGCACTGAGGCATGGCGTAGACAAAACAAAAGGGAAAGCTTTGCTTCACACAAAAAAGATAAATGTATGCTGTCACGGGCATTTTTGCAGATGGCAGAATTTTTTCCTACTTTCCTAACAACTTATCGTCATATTTTAGAAACTTCACATAATATCTTTATAAATTATAGCCTATGTGTTATTCTGATGTATAAGCTATATATTATTGTATAGTTTCATTAAAATCCATTCAGTTGTATTTCCGTGAAAGACTACCGAAAATACTTTCACATTTATAATATATATCTTTATGGGCTGCAGATAGGTTTTTTACCATTGCAAACCTAATCAGGTACGTTTTAAGGCATGGGCCAACTGGGTTTGAGCCCAGGGCCTCGTCTCATTCTCGGTTCAGCTTTAAAAAGATCATAATTAGAACAAATTTAACGGTAAAATGTTATTCCTGGTTGTATTCTCCGAAAAACTTGGAATTTCGGACGATATGTAAACTACATGTGATGATCGTCGTCCATGTATAGACCTATCACTATCCTCTATTATTACTCATTCAGTCTAAGGCTGGCAGTCAGTCGGGCCGGTTTGTGCGACTCTAAGTCAGTCACAATTACTTGTTTCGGGTTATTGTTTGTACCGATATTTGACATCGCATGTTATGTACTGTCTACTTTTAAGGGTCATAGATGGGGCCTACATTTGTGTAGGGGACCAGGGCTTACTTTTGCGTAGGGGACCAAGGTCTGAAGAAGTCATAAGACGTCCCTAGACTTAGTACATTCCCGGAAGCTGGTATCTCTTTTTAGTGCGGCACCATATAGGCGGATACCAATCGTCGCGGGTAATTTTGGCGCCCAGTTTCCTTCCTAGAGGAAGGCACCTTAGCTCTGACGATGTGAACCTGTACTAGGAGGATTTAATTTTTCCGAGAGCACCCAAGCCAAACAGACACTCTAAAGATCTTTTACATGCCGTATAATCGTACCATATAGCCCAAATGTGAGATCCATTTCAGTAGTGGCACCATCTAATGGCGAATCTCGTTACTAAATTAGGACGCTTGAATTAATTTAATTCAAGCTCTCGTCGGATGATGAAAATTGCCGTGATTTAATTTTGCTATGAGTGGCAGAGTCAAATTGATACTGAAGGGATCTATTCATGCCACATACATGCCAGAAATTCTATCGACTCCAATCGGGGTCGAACCCGCAACCTTGGGCTTACGAAGTGGGCACGCTACCTCTAAACTACCGGAGCTGACATGTACGTTTTATAGGAGGTTTGTAAAAACTAAATTTCTTTAAAAAAAACACAAAATTTTTAATTTACAAAACTCTTATTAGACCAGTTTTGACATATGAGAATCTGGAAGAAAATCGAATGGCATCTTTTGAGAGAAAAACACTTCGAAGAATAAACGAAAACAATAGCTGGAGAAGAAGATACAATTTTGAATTATATGGAATATAGAATAAACAACCTGACATTCATTAAATACATAAAAATAAATAGAATGAATTGCATAGCCCATATAATTCGAATGCCAGATGATAATGTTGTCAAAAAGCAAGGGCGTAGCTACCGCCGTTTCAATAATACGGGGCCCCCGATCTACAGGGGCCCCAACATGTGCAACTACAGTCCCATTAACAAGGTTCTCATATTTAAATAAAGGGCCCCGAAGGAATTTTGATACAGGGCCCACCAGTAGCGAACACAGGAATTTTTCAAAGGGGGAGGTGGTCCAGGGTCCAAAGTCAACCGTTCTTGTATCATTTTCTTTTTGATTTTGTCAATTTTCGGGAACAAAAAACAGTAAAAAACTAATTATTGAATAAATAATTAGCATTAATTAATAAAATTAATCCTTAATAAGAAATATTTAATTAAAGTTTACGTACTATTTACTTATAGAATTATAATCAATTGAAAAAAAATCAAAGTCTTTGGGGGGTACGGACCCCTAGGAAACCCCCCTTGTGTGCGCCACTGGGGCCCATTCATAACTTGCTACACCAATGTCAATATAAGGTGCTGCAGTTCAAAGTTCACTGGGATTAGAAAGTGTAGAAGACCAAGGCTGAGATGGGAAGACTCGGTTGATTGATTGATTGATTATTAACGTCGCACTGTTTAGCTACACGGGGGCCCGGCGACGGACCACGAAATTTGGGAACCATGGTCAAGGACGGGATGACACCTGAGCTGGCACCCCCTCCCCCAATTTAACCCACACCAAACCGGGAGGACGTTTCAGCTCTCGACAGATTTAACGTGCCTCCCCGCCCCAACACGGTTTTTTAGTGGTACGGGGCCTAAAACCGTGACAAGTCAAGCCCCCCGGTCCGATACCTATACCACCTGGCACGGGCCACCAGGGGAAAGACTGGGAGGAATCAGACTTCGGAATTATAAAAGGGACAACTTGGAAAACAAAAGTAAACAAGAGGTCATTATGAAGGAATTTTCTAAGGAAGGCAGTGGCCCACGAAGGGCTGTCGTGTCAGATATGTTGAGAAAGATTACGTTTTGTACAGAATTCTTTGATTTAATGGTTTTCAAACTATTTTTGGTTTCCCCTTATGCATATGCATTATGTAAAACAGTTTTTGTGTTCAAAATACCACAAGAGAGAGAAGCTAACTATTTAATTCTTGTAAGGAAAGATTTTAAAATTTATGAGTTTATTTTGAAATGTTAACTCTTCCTCTACAATCATTGACGGACACACATAAAATTTTTTAAAAAAAATTTTTTAAAAAAAAAAATTGGGGTTTTAAAAAATTTATATTCGCAAAATACCTTTTGGGGTTTTTTAAAAAAAAAAAAACCCCCAAAAAATTTTTTTAAAAAAATTTTTTTTGGGGGGGGGCCCAAAAAAGGAAAAATTTTGGGGAAAAAAAACCCAAAATTTGGAATAAAAAAAAAAATTTTTTGGTTTTTTTTTTTTAAAAAAAGGCCCTTTTTTTGGGAAAAATTTTTTTGGGGGTTTTTTTTTTTTTCCCCCCCACGGGGGGTTTTTCCCCCCAAAAAAAGCCCTTTTTTTCCCCCCAAAAATTTTTGGAAAAAACATCCAAAAAAAAGGGAAAAATTAATTTTTTTGGCAAATTTTTTTTAAAAAAATTTTTTTTTTTTTTTTAAAAGGGGTTTTGGGGATTTTTTTCCAAAAACCCCCCCTTTTTTTTTTTTTTTAAAAAAAAAATTTTTCCTTTTTCCTTTGGAAAAAAAAATTTTAAAAATTTAAAAATTTCCCCCCTTTTTTTTTTTAAAAAAGGGGGAAAAAAAAAAAAAAACCCCCCTTCCCCTTTTTTTTTTTTTTAAAAAAAATTTTGGCCCCAAAAAAAAAAAAAGGGGGTTTTTTTTAAAAAAAAAAAAAAACCCCGGGGTTCCCTTTTTTTTTTCCCCCCCTTTTTTTTTAAAAATTTTGGGGGGCCTTTTGGGGGGAAAAATTTTTTTTTTTTCCGGAATTTTCCCCAAAAAAATTTTTTTTAAAAAATTTTTGGGGGGGGAAAAAAAAAATTTTTTTTTTCCCCCAAAATAATTGGCCCCCGGGTTTTTTTTTAAAAAAAAAAAAAAAAAAATTTTTTTAAAATTTTCCCCTTTTTTTTCCCTTTTTTTCCAAAAGGGGGGAAAAAAAAAAAACCCCAAAAATTTTTTTTTTTTAAAAACCCAAAAATTTAAAAAAAATTAAAAAAATGGTTTAAAATTTTGGGGGTTTTTTTTTAAAATTTCCCTTTTTTCCCCCCCCCGGGCCCCCAAAAAGGTTTTTTTTTAAAAATTTTCCTTTTTTCCAAATTTTTTGGGGGCCCTTTTTTTTTTTAATTTCCCTTTTTTTTTTTTTTTTTGGTTTTTTAAAAAACTTTTTTTTGGAAAAAAAATTTTTTTTTTTTTTTTTTTTTTAAAATTTTTAAAAAAAAAAAAAAAAAATTTTTTTAAAATTTTTTTTTTTTCCGGGGTTTTAAAATTTTTTTTTTTAAAAAAAAAAAAATTTTTTTGGGGGGAAAAAAAAACCCCAAAAAACCCTTTTTTTTTTTTTAATTTTTTTTTTTTAAAAAAAATTTTTTTTTTCCCCCCTTTTTTTTTTTTAAAAAAAAAAAAAAAAAGTTGGGTTTTTTTTTTGGGGGGGAAAAAAAATTTTTTTTTTTCTTTAAAAAAACCCAAAAATTTTTTTTTTAAAAAAAAAAAATTTTTTTAAAAAAATTTTTAAAAAATTTTTAAAAAATTTTAAAAATTTTTTTTTTAAAAAAAAAGGGAATTTTTTAAATTTTAAAAATTTTTTTTTTTTTAAAAAGGGGGGTTTTTTTTAATTTTTGGAAAAAAAAAAAAAAATTTTTTTTTTAATTTTTTAAAACGCAAATTTTCCCCCTTTTTTTAAAAAAGAAAAAAATTTTTTTTTTTTTTTGGGGGGGAAAAAAAAAAAGGGGGTTTTTTAAATTTTTTTTAAAAAACTTTAAAACCCCCCCAAAAAAATTAAAAACGAATCAGTTTTCTCAGAGCCTCTCAGAATGCAAACGATTTTTTTTTAATGAAATAGCTGACTCTTTTACCAGTTGCCCAAGAGGAAGCTATCTACTTAGCGCATTGTTTATACAGTGACCTATTTTTCCTGTGTAGAAGTTTTGCGCTGTTCGAATTAGAATTCTTAATTGACGGTCTAAATTTACATCAGCAAATATTTCTCTGCAAAAATTTTTAATACAGCTAAAAAAAAATTTTTTTTTTAAGCATGTTGTTATATTTATAATAGGCATTGGAATAATTCGAATGCTAATTGAGTGTGTTTTCCTTCAATCTGGATGTTTCAAGAAGTAAACTTTTCGTGGATGACTCATTGCACGTGCTCTACCTGATTGTGTATGAATAAGCAAAGTGTTGAATATGCATGATTAGATCTTTTAAGTACTTTTGTTGTTGTTATTGTTCTGCTTCTCCAAGAACACAGTTTCTGGAGTATTTAGTTATTATCAAGCTTATTTAAAGTTATACATCATCCTTTGCTTAAATTGTTAGCTAGTTTTTTATTTCTTTAGAATGCGACATGAAAGTTGTGTAATGTGATTCATGCGGTTTAATATTTGCGATTCACTGGATTTTTGTTTTGTGAAAGAAAAATCATAGAAAATTTTAAAAATGTAGAGAAAAATTATAAATATCTTTGTTCACACAAATAAATTACTGATTATCTGATTAATATTCAAATTTTTATTATTCGGATTCTTTTATTTAAATTACTTGTTTACTTTAATACATCTCAAGAAAAAAATTCGTGATGCTGTAATAAATTTATTACGTACTATCGCAACAGTGCCGACGTTTAAGATAACTCGCCAAGTTAGCAACTCCAATTTCGCATGTGTTGTTTGTGCTTAATTGGCAACCATGTGTCTTGTTTCATTTTATGTCGCCAATACGGTTTGAAAGACTTTTTCGCCTTAGAAAAATCTTTTGGGTTTTTCCGGGCGGGAATCGTTGCTTTTTGAAGAAAGGCGTTGTCTCATACGAAGACTTATTAACAATGAACGGAACTAAACACACATTCCAGGAAACTGAAGTTTATCAAAACTTGAGGACTTTATCAATGTCCAATTATTTGTAATTACAGTTTTACAATTTGAGCAATGAGTATGAACAGTTGTATATAATTTGAACAATGTACCTTTCCCTCTCCTAGTTAAATTAAAATAATAAAATGTAAAGTATGAAGAAATACTGACTTAGAAATTATTGCCTAGAATTAAAAGATCGAGGGGATGAAGTGACATTTAATTACAAAATTATACAAATGATGTTAAAGTTAAGTTATAACTATTTTTAATAAAACTATTTTCAATTACTAAACTATATTATTATTATTATTATTTTTCTTTCGAAATTATAATTTAAATATGAAAAACGATTTATGTAAGAAAAATTTTTTGTAGAGGGGGTTATCTAAAAATAGTCAATCTACTATTTTACCCCAGTCCTTTTTAAAAATTTCTTTTTGTGCAATAAAAAAAATCATTATTTCAGTGAAAAATTTAATTAAGAGAAAGTTTAATTGTCTACTTTTAAGAAATTTTCAATTTTCCTTTGATAATTTGAGAAAAAATACCAATCAAACTGAACCTAGAAGTTTTAAATGTACATGACTATAATAAAGGACACAAATCACTGATACTTTTTGCTAACATTACAGGAATGTTATTTGCAGGGAAAACTGTCAATTTTGTTCAGGTTATTGTAGTTTTGTTGTCCTCAGATGATCGACGAATTGCACGTTGAACTTTTTCTTACTCCTGTCTTTCTGACGGGGTGAAATGTGCTATACTTACGGCTTTATATTTTTCTTGATGGAATTCTTTAGGTAAAATTTTTGAACATTTTCCTTCAAACCTTTCATGTTCATTACTTTTCTCAAATTTACTTTCGCTATCATGATTAATATGCATTACTATAGCAGGTTCTTCTTTTCGATCAGTTTCAACTTTCTTCAATAGAGATCCCAGAGGCCCCCCATTTCTTTCTTTTTATATTCTGCTCATTTACATTTATAAACCTTAATAAGTTGTAATAAAAAACATTAAGTTGTTCACAGGGAGAAATGTAGCATGTTCACGAAAAATATTTTGGAACAAAAGTGTGGCGCGGGGAATTCTGTCAAAACAAATACCTTACGATTGTAAAAAAAACGTTTGCCACTCCCAAAAAAGAGAGATACTATGTGACAAATATATTTTAGTTCCCATGAACACTGTCATATAGGAGGATTTGCCAAGGTCATTGGTAACAAATAAACAGTTTTCCCAGAATTAATGATTTTATGAGCTTGGGGTGACTCTGTACCCCGCGCGCCTGCACTCCGCCTAACAATTAATTTTTATGATCAATTATTTTTTTAACAAAATTTTATTCTATGTAAACAACAAAAAAATTGCTTGAATAGAAAGAAATAATGAAAGTAAACGGTTGACTGGGTTTCTATTCTGACAGTCATTCTTTAATATTGATGAATTATTCTGAATAAATTTTGTTTACTTTGAAAAAAAATGCTTTTTTAAACAACATTCAACAAAATAAGGAAAACAAATAATGGAATGTAAAAGAAAAACAACTATAATCATTTTTCAATGCATTTAAAAAAATTTTTTTTCTTTTGGATTGAAATAAAACATGACTTAATATCTTCAAACTGAAGAGAACAAACACAATTGAGAAACCAATCCATCACTATTTCAAAACATCGTTAAGAAGAATCGATTTATTACTTATATCAAAACAAACCATTTTCACTTTAAGAATCACAAATACGAATGAGAAGTGGCAAAAAGTTTTTCATTTCATTACATTCGGTCACGATCCTCAAAACAATTCAGAACGAAAAAAATTTTAAGCGTTTGCTTTTCAAAAATTATTTATATAGTGAAAATCGTTTAACTGAGGGGACTCAAATAGTTTTTCGCGTTAAAAGAATTTCGTGTGAAAGAATGTTGAAGAAAAAAACGTGTATTCAACAAAATTAAGTTTATTAGAGTACATTTTATCTACATAGATATGTATACGCATATATTTAATAAAAAGCGTTCCAATATTTCTGTAATTTGCTCTCTTTTTTTAAAATCATTGTTGATAGAGTTAGCAATATTAAAATCTTTATAAATTTCCTTTTTTCGTCTTAAGTTTTTGATCAACAGCCTTAAGAAGCTCCATCTTCATTTTAAACGTAATAGCTGTTTGCTTCCCTTTCAGCTTTTAGCCACTGCGCTCGCAAAAAAAAAACACCCTTCTAACGTAGAAAAAAAATAATGCGAACCAAACTGAGACTGATTCTTACTCGCACTGCGATATGTATTCGTCCACGAATATCAAAGCCAACTGATAATAGATGACATGCTTTGTGTGGCGTTTGTAAGAGTGGAGATGAAAGTAGCTTAGATAAATAAAATTGGCTCGTGTCACAGGCTATATATATTCCGAGGGTATTTCAAAGCCAAGTTAGCCTCCTTTCTACGAAATATGAGAAATCACCTCTCTTTCATTTCACAACTCAGTGGCGCCACAGCCCATGAGGGCCAAGACCTATTGTGCCCATCTCAGTATACATGACCTTGGGCCTGAGGTGCATGAGCAGATGTTCCAGTCAGGTGGTCAGTCTGACGCGAAACCCTCAGTGTTAAGTTCCCAAGCAAGCTTGGTACTCATTTATCAATCCACTGAATGGATGAAAGGTTGAGTCACCCTCGTCCAGCCCTGGGTTTGAACCTAGGACCTGTGGTGTGGAAGTGCGATGCATTACCACTCAGCCACTGGAATTCCATTTCATTTCACACACCCCTTTAATCTGGTCTGCGCGACTGGTGTTTGCCGTATTTTGTTCATTCTCAGAAGACGATTTTCGTTTCGTGTGAAGAGAAAAAATACGTAAAAATACTTCTTCGTCGAGACCATTGTATTATTTCGTGTTAACCGATATTTCGTCTTAAGCGTTTTCACGTTCAACATATTTCGCTGTATATAAACATTTTTTCATTTCGTAACAATTTATTCATTCAGTTATTTAATAACTTAATATCTTATATTTTTACATCCTTTGATTTATTTTTTAAAATTGTGTGTGTGTGTGTTTTATTTTTACATAAGAACAAAATGTGACAATACTCAAAAAAAAAAAAGAGAGAGAGGAGAAGAAATGAAATTTTAAAAAGGTATAAAAACACTAAAAGTGTACTTCACAGGTGAAACATGTGTTTTGCATTGTCATTTGTAATAGTGACTTTATGATTAAGAAGGGCACTCAAAGTTAAAATTGAAAGTTACCATTTATTATAATAATTTTATAGCGAGCATCAGAGCATACAGTGTCTCTGAAAGAGCACAAGCTCGCATTAAGGCACAAGGTTCTATTATACAAAGCCATTCTTCGCCCCATCATGTTGTACGCTTCTCCCATCTGGGCAGGGGCGGCAGTTACTCACCTGAAAAGATTGCACACTTTTCAAAACATTCAGCTGCGTAGAGCAGCAAACGCACCTTGGTTTGTCAGGAACGAAGTCTTGCATAAAGATCTTAATGTTCCACCACTTCTTGATTTCATCAAAAAACAATCAGAAAATTTCTTCAACCGGTTACCACAGATTTCAAATGAATCTATCAGGGAAATCCCGGCTTACGACAATTCTATTCCTAGCTCTTCTAAGAGACCTAGAGCAGTTCTTAATCACTCGTATCAATACTTCCCAGCTCTGAAAAAGATGAGAATGTCTTGATACGAATTAAAAAGATATGAGCTTTATTGTTACACTAGTTGTCTTCTTTTGCAAGACTTCACTCACTCTAATTATTCCCCTGCCCCGCGCCATGCAAGTTTTTGATCGCATTTAGTGTGGCAACTTCACCCCTCATGATCTTATTTCAAACTCCTCTACCATTTCTTACTTTTTCTTCCAAGTGGTTATGTAAAACTTCCTTTCACAATAACCGCACGCAGTTATCTTAGAGGTAACATGTAACGGACTTAAAAATATTATTCTCTTAATCCTTGTTATTAAAAAATATATCCCTTCTCTCCTCGTTCCGTCAAGATGCGGCAGACGGTTGAAAGACGGGCTTTGCTGTCATGGAGATGTGACGTCATTTTCTCTTCGTTTTCCTATGAAAGCGAAACAGAAACTAAATCAACTGGGAGAGTGGTCTCCACCCACCCCTCCACCAGCGTCATTGCGCTGCATTTAATGTGGACTGCTTTTATTTTTATATGTAACTTCAACAAATTGTTCTCTGTTCAATTTATTATGATGAGTGGATAATAGAGCTATCTCTAAGGTTCCACGTAAATGTATAACCGTTACCGTTACCAATGTCTCTGAATGTAAGTTAATCCTAGAATTCCATTTACTTCAAGAGTATTATGGGTCACGGTAGTCGTTGAATCATGATCGCGAACTCGTGGCTGGCGTTGTTGTGTCACGGATTTGAAACCTGGTGCCACTATAGACACGCCATGGAAAGAAGCTGAAGACCTTTAAATCTGTCGAGGCTCAAAATCCTCAAGTGAGCATGGTGAGGAAATTTGGAGAGAAAGGGGCGCCCTCTCAGGTGTTGTCCTCGTCACTTGACCGTGGTTCAAAATGGCGAAGTCCATCGCCAATAGCTTGGGAATGGTCGCAAACTTACCGCTGGTGTTGTTTCTGTCAAGTCATGGATTCGAGTCCGGGTGCAACTGAAGAAGCGCCACGTAGAGGGTGTCACGTTTGAGAAAATAAGTGGAAGCGAGAGAGTTTCGAATTTTAATATTTGGTTTATTTACGTCACAGTTATTGATTACAGTATATACCTTTGCATTGTTCAAAATATTGGTGATTTCATTAGGGTTCAGAACACAATATTTGTGAGAGAGGAGGCCACGCTCATCGGTGTTTCCCAACGAACATTTTTTCTGCTCTCTCCGATGCGGGACGGTCTCTTTCTGACACCTCAAATTACATCCGGATGGTGGGCGGAGTGGGGTTTTCTCACGGTCAAAGGTTGCAGGAGCGAGGACAGAAGACAGGATCCCGCAATATTTAGAGATGCACGTGTGCATAGGAATGTTGTTATCCTATCACAAAAAGAAGCCGATTTTTCAGCTGTGTGACGTAAAAACGTCACAAGGGTTTGATGAACACTCTTTTATTAGAGGCTGGAAACCTCACGTTATCATGGTGTAGAAGAGTGGAGAGCAAACACAAATGTCGTCTGCGTGATTTGATTGTGGTTCAAAAACACGAGGCCCGTCGCCAGTAGTATGTTCATCATTAGACCTCGAAGTGTGACATTAACAATCAGTTGTAAACAAGGTTGATCTTCAGTACATTTATATATAAATAACGCGTATTATATCATAAAAGAAAATGTCCAAAAACACTATGTAAATATTTAAAATATTAAAAATTATATAAATTTCGGATTTATTTTTTTTTAGAAAAAACACATATTTTTAACGAAAAAAAATTAAAGGGAAAAAATGTGACAGTTTGTTCAAATATCCATAATCATTAAAGATCGACAGGGATAATTTTTCTTTAAACAAAAAAAAAATATATTCAAACTATTTATATTTTAAAAAAAACTCTTAAGTTGAAACATTTCAAAACAAGTTGAAACACCTGTTCTACTCAAAATTTGAAAATTATAATCGATTTCTTTAAAGAGTTAAACTTGATTCGAAAAATATGGATTCAAGGCTTCCACGCAAATCCCAAATAACAAAGAGGGGTGAAAAAAATTCAAAATTTTCAAAAACTTTTTCTTGGTTAGTTTTTTTCCCTGGACCTATTTGAAAAAAAAAAATAAAAAATACCACCGTTGTCAAGTAAACAGATGAAATGATAGATGTCAATGTTCTATCACTTTTTTTTTATTTGGTGTTATAAACAATTTTCTCGTCAGAAAAAAATTTGACAAGTTTTTCTATTAACAACTGACCTTTTTTTTATTTGAAATTTTTAAGTTAAATATTCATTTCTCAATTTTTATTAGTTTACAAAAATATATAATTATATTAAGCAGAAGTTTATGCGACAAAAGTAAAAAACTAAATTATCAAAATTATTTTACCTTAGGTATAGCTAATAAAAAAGATAAATATTATTTCGTACAGTGTGTGTGTTAAAATATAATGTGTGTAATGGATTTTAAGGTACTTGTAATGTTTTTTTAGTTTTCAGCAAAAGTACTGTAGTTTAATTTCGACATAATTAATAAAATTAATGAATTTCTGATATTTCTTACGAAAAAAATTTATTTAGAATGTTAATTTGAATAAGAATTTGTAAATTCAGTTTTATTACTCTCACATATTCTTAAAATATATTTTACAAAATTCAAAAATGAACATTTCGTAAAAATTAAATAATATTTTTACAGGAGAATGATACACATTTCCCCAAATTACACACTATCAGAAATAAAAATTGGATACTTTAAAAGTTATTTTTAAAAGTCACACACACAACTCTGAATTTTCTATCTTATCACAGTTAGAGAAGAAAAATAACTTTTTCCCCTCCCCATTTTAATATCGTGATAAATGGGAAGAAACCAAAAAAAAAATGAATTGACAACATTATATTCCGAACTAGAGAACTATTTTTAGCCTTTTTAAAAGAAATGAAGATAAAATGAAATGTTCTAAATTTCGCTTAGTTCAGCATTTTCACCTGCTGTAAAATATAATTCATATTTATTTATAATGCTTCTTTCATCGTTTCAGCCAGAACAGAGTTACAGCTGTCATACTACAAAGACCTGGTTCTTACAGGATGAGAAGTTACAAGCTTAAAAAGATCTCAGAAAAAAATTGAACGCCCTCCAATTAGCAAGCTTGCACCAAAAAACCTTGACATTGATGAATCTTTTTTGCCGCCAAGCCGAAAACTGTGCCAAATGTGACGTTAAAATCCAACATAAACAGAGCTCTACAACCCTACAGGAGTAGAATCCAAGGTCAAGGTTTATCTGGGCTTTTGTTTTGATTTGCGCAACTGCAATAGGATGGCGCCAAGGAGAGTCATTTTTATAGTAACACAGGGATGATCACGTCAACTTCGTTTATGAGTACCGTCTTGTAGATCAGTTTCGTGGCTATTTAAATGGTCTTTCAGCTGCTCAATCATGACTCGGTTTTGGTTTTGTTGAGTGTGCATAAATTAACCCGCTCTGGGGATCGAGCATCAAAGAAATATAGATGTTTTTATAGCTCCATACTCTGTTACTATAAAGCTTGAAGTGTCATTTTTAGTTACACCTGTGATTTATTCACCACTGCAATACGATGTTGCGCAGTAATTTTTTACTCAAAAAATTCCAAATCGAGTTAAAAAAAAATATTTTTTATTTAAATGGTTGTCGCGTCAATTATTTTTTATTATATAAATTCCCTCTGTTTCAAATAAGATTTTAATAATTGTTCAAATAATTGAATTATTTTTAGTTACACCTGTGATTTTTCACTCACGTGCACACGATGTTGCCAGTAATTTTTAATTCTAAAAAAATTCCAAATTGAATTTTAAAAATTTTTTTTATTTATGGTTGATTGGTCACTTAATTATTTTTAATAAAAATTCTCTGTTAAAATAAGTGTTATAATTTTTCGAATATTTCGATATTATCCAAGATATAAATTGTTGAATAATAACTTAATTTCATTTCGGAACAATAGACTTATGGCAACACTGAGTTACCAAGCGATTATATTTATGTTTGCATGGCAACCTGTTGGTCACTCAATGTAAAATGAAAATAAAAAAATCTTTTGCACGTGCACATTTTTCCAGTATTTTGTTTTTTTTTTTTTGTATAACTTACGTATTTCAATATTTTTTTAAAAATATGATAATTCTTGATTCAGATTTTCTTTACTTTATTTAATAGGTTATCTTACATAATTAATGCATGGATTACAACACTATTTATGTTCAGTTATAAAATAAGATATAATGTAATTCTCATGATCATATGATCACAGTTAATTCAAAAATAATGTCAAAATGATGCTAATTTTTTTTCCTTTTTATACATACAGATACATATTAATAATACTTGTCATAAAAAAAGCGTTTACAAATGCATAAAACTGACACTATTTTAAAAGCAAGTAACAAAATTCTTACAACATAAATTTTATCGCTAAGAATGAAACAATGATGAGAAGCTCAATGAGCAGTTCATCTTAGTTATTATTCCACTGCAAACTTATACTAGTTAATTTCTTAGTTAAATAATTCAGATTTAAAATTTTAGGAATTTAAAAATCAAGAATTCCTTTAACTTATAAACAATTGAAGTTTTCTTGCACAAATTAAAATATTTTCCCCTTTCCCTCTTGAGGTTAAGAATAAAAATCGAACTTTAAATTTCCCTTTTTGGAAAAATATTTTGGGCCCTGCAGCCAGTGATGGACATAAGATGGGTTTGGGGCTCAACAGTGTCGTAACGTAACCCCGCTTTGGGGAATCCGGATTGAAAAAAGCTTGACTGATGAAAAGATATTTGGGTTTCGCCTAAACCTGATTTTGGGGGGGGCCCTAGTTTTCCCCCAAAGCCACTGGCTCAACACACTATAGACCCAGAGATTTTAACCACAGAGATTCCTTTCGCATTTACAGCCAGGGTAAAGGTAGGCCCTCGGGCCGCATCGGGAGTTTGAGTCTAGTACCACTGAAGACCCGCCGTGTACGGAACGATGCACATTAAATCTATCGAGAGCTCAAACGTCTTCCTGTTGGTGTGGTATGATAGTTAGGAGAGGAGAGTGCCAGCTCAGGTGTCGACCGTGGTTCAAAATTATGAAGTCCGTCGCCAAAAGCGCGTTCGTTTACGTAATTTTTAGACTGAATTCTCCCACAATAAGAAAGATCCGTGTCCGCCACTGATATCAACATTTGTATATACGTATATATTAGTCGATTAAAAAGAAGCGTTTCTGCTTTTACACATCCATCGTTATAAATACAAATCTATATTCCTTTCATTTGTTCATTTCATCAACAATATCCACAGTTAAGTATTTTCTGATATTTGATATATTTATAAAAATTAATTAAATGATAAAATGAATTTTTATATTCTTCGTTTTTTTGTCTAGATGATTTATAAATCGCAGATTAAAATTCAGAATATCTGTTTACTCTAGAAATAAATTTTTGTAAACAGTTTCTTTGCAGAGATTTGACCAAAATTAAAAACGTGACCTTTTTTTTCTGCAATTCCAATTTTTTTAAAACCCGGAAATTACTGAAGATTCATGAAACTTTCTTTAATTTACCTTAAATAAAAGACAAAAAAAAAAAAAGGTCGGTAAAACGGTATGAATCATATTCCTTTTTTTTGGAAAACGTTGGAAAAGCAAATTGAAAAAACTTTTTTTAAAATAAACACGTCGAAATTTCTAATTAATGCATCAAATTATTTTTTATTTAATTTTTAAAATTATGCGGCGGAAGAGAAAAACTTTTCCTTTTGAAAGTTTTGGAAAGACCAAAAAAAGCAATTTCGAACAAAATGAATAAATATTTTTTTTGCTTTTCAAACGCAAAGGAAAAAATGTGCATGTGCTGTTAATTTGGAATTAATTTACTTTTATAATTTGATGAATAAATTAATAGTATTTTATAGCAGTACATAAAAACGTTCATGATTATATTTTAGAAAAATATAAAATTTTAAATTCAAACCTTTTGTTTACGTGCTGCAACTTTTCGATCACCTTACAGTTTTTAATCTTGCAAGTTGTGTTGCCATGGTAACTATATGAGAGATAATAAAATATTTGCTTTCATGCAGAAGAATCTTTCTGGGGAAACGCTTTCGATAAAACTTTAAAAAACTTTTTGTAACAGAAAGTTTGTGAATGTGTGTGGTTATTCATTTCGTACTAGTAATTTAAAATCTTATATTACTTAGTAGATGTTTCAGTTCAATTAGTTTAAATTTACCGAAAATGAACTTTTTAATAATATTCTTAGCAGACGATTTCATTCACAATTAAAATTATAATTTATATTAAGCAAATATTATCTTTTTGTTCTTTGAACAAAAAACAACATTGGAATAAAAATAGTTCTATCTTGTTTAAACAATGTTGTAAATAATTATTATTGAGGTATTGGTTTTGAGGTGATACTTGTCACATATTCACCTAAAAAAAAACTGCAGGTTTTCATTCTATTTTACACATTTAAGAAAACATTAAATATATCCATCCGAATGTTACTATATTTAAATAAATATAAATTTTATAATAGGTTTACTTTTAATCTTTTTTTTTTATTAAAAAATTTTTGAAAATGAATCTTAATTGAAATTTAATTTTATCCGGAATTTTAATTGATATTTTGGAGAAGACTTATTCAAATTTCGCGTTCTATTTACAGCTCTTTATTAATAGAGTTAGTTATCCAAGAGAACACTCGATGAAAGATTTTTTAGTAATTTGATAACTTCTTACCTTCCAGATGTTCATGAGAATTTGAAATGAGTGAAAAAACTGTATGAGTCATTTCTGTGTTGATTTAACCGAAAAAAATTCTTGTTGCATATTGTTGAAGAATTTCTTTTTTTTACAATTGTATTGGTTACTCTGATTATTTTATTTTATTATTTAGAATAAGCAGAACTATTTATGCTCTTTATAATTATTTCAAATTAACTAAACAGGTTTAATTTTCATCTCTAAGAAATTTCTTCTGTAATAAATTTTTCGTTATAAAAGATAAATGTTTCGTACACCCGGATATTTTATTTCATTTAATGATGTCAATCATATTTCATTTTGTGTATTCGATTATTTCAACTTGTTGCCGCTTCCTTCTGAATTTCAGATAAAAAAAAATCACTTTTCTGTTCATAAATCAAGTTCATCCTTGATATAAAAATAATGATAATAAATTAGGAATTATTTGGGAACAAACAATTTACGTTGAATTTATGTGATTTGAATGCTGCAAATACCATCACAAATTACAAAATTCAACATCGATGATACATGCTCAATTGATACTACTTAAAATTTATTTATTACAAGTAAAATTATTGTTTTTATTGTAATTAATGATTGTAAAAATAATATAATTAAACAATGGTTAATCCGGTTGAATTAAAGAATGTTTTTTTTATCAACTAAAGAAAACTAATTACCGTATAACGCACACTTTTTACACAAAAAATTAGGTCGAACTTTACGGATGCGTGTTATACGCCGGATATAAAAATGTTAGTTTTAAAAATAAAAGAGATTCATAAAAAAAATTTAGGCATCTAGTACATAGATCGTAGTACTGTTTATTTAAAAGAAATGACACACTTTACGAATTTAAAAAAAAAGGATTGTAGTTCTAGAAGTATACTATTTTTTCAGAAGCCTGAGATATAATACCGTTAAATTACTTCTAAACATAATAACATTGCACACGTGCATTTCAGGTTTCTTCGTAAACAAGTAATGTAAAAAAAAAAAAAGTCAATTCCTTTTTAGGTCAACAAAAATTTTTTTTATTTTAGTTACTTTTTATTAAATAATTAGAATTAATATAAATATATATATACATAGGACAGAACACACAGAATATTAAGTGGCAAAAATAGAAAGCGATTTTCCATTCTATATTTGGTGTTGGACCTATATAGAATGCTATATAGGTCCTATAGCTAAAAATATGTACCTATATGGTGCTATATTTTTGTTTGTTACTATTTATACATTCATAAATAACATTCTCAGAAATTAGAGCATCCAGGTAGAATTTGAACCAACGATCTTTGGATTAGAAGCCCATTGCGCTACAGGGCACCATGAGCATTTTCCTTTTTATATATGATTTTGGACTATTCTTTTTGTTTGTTACTATGTATTCATTAATTAAATGAATTAATATTTGAAAAAACTGTTATTAACATGAAGTGTCCTCCACTACAAGTTTAAAAAATATGTATTTGAACTTGAGTGGATGAATAAAAAGTATTTTATGAAAGATTGAAAATTTGAACAAGATATATATATACATAGGGAAAAAATGAATAAATAGTAGAGGAATTGAAAAAGGAGGAGAGGGGTGCGCGTTATACGCCGGATTTTACAATAAGAAATCAAATCAGCCGTTTGTCCGTGACTTATTGAACATAATCAGTGGCGCACACAAGGGGAAGGGGGTCCGGACCCCTCCAAAACCGTCAATTTTTTTTGATTGATTATAATTCTAAGTATATAATACGTAAAATTTAATTTATTTGTTATTAATAATTAATTTTATTAATTAATGCTAATTATTTATTCAATAATTAGTTTTTAGTGTGTTTTGTTTCCGAAAATCGATAAAATCAAAAGGAGCAAAATACAAGAATGGTGTACTTTCGACCCCGGACCCCCGAAAAATTTCTATGTGCGCTACTGAACATGATACATGGACTTTTTAGCGGAAAAAATTTTTAGGGTACAGAATTATTCATTTAGACTTGGGAGCTAAGATGTGTTATTCTGGCCCTGAATAAAAAAATATTACATCTAAATTTCCTAAGTAAAATAGTCACAAGTCAGGTTTTTGTCACGTCCTCTCGTAAAACATATACATTATTAATCAAAAATAATAATCTTTTTTCCCTCATTATTTTGATAGCATAGATCGAATAACTTTTTTTAAAAAATTTTGCAAAGCATCGTACATTTTTTGAAGCATGATACAATATTTGCAGTTTTTCCAACTACTCAACACAGGAATCATTTAACAAAAAGGCATTCACATTCTTTTACTTTCTATTGAAATGCAATCGGTTGTGTTTCACAAATGAATTTTTATATATATATATATTTGTTATATTAATTACAAAATAATCTCAGCATCGGCAAATACAGCTTGAACCCCAATTTAACGAGCCCTTATTTAACGAATTTTGTGATTTAACAAATTTTTTCTTTCTCCCGATTAAAATGGAGGCAAAAATCCCGAATTAATAAAAAATTTCAACAACCGAAAAAATTTTCATTGGCTTCAATTAGAAAAAAATTGGACTTACTTTTCAAATGACATCGTTTTTGCCCGAAACAGAAAAATACTTTTCTTGTAAGAAGCAAATTACGACAGCGAAGGGTGTAGCCCATTATTAGATGGGAATGAGCAGGGACGTCTAAAGGCATGGGCTAACTGGGCCCAGGGCCTCGTCTCATTTACAACTAGTCTTTAATAAGATCATGATTTGAATAATTTCAAATGTCAAACGTGTTTTCAATTGAATTCTCCGAAAAATTGGGAATATTGGACAATATGTCAACTGGCTACATGTGATGACCGTCGTCTATGTATAGGTCTTGGCAGTAGCGCACACAGGAATTTTTTTAAGGGGGTTGAAAAGTTCGATTTGTTTGTCGATTTTCGGGAACAAAACACAGTAAAAAACTAACTATAGAATAAATAATTAGCATTAATTAATAAAATTAATCATTAATAACAAATAAATATCTTATTAAATTTTACGTACTATATACTTAGAATTATAATCAATCGGAAAAAATCGAGGGCTTTTGGGGGTCCGGACCCCAGGCCCCCTCCTTTATGGCCACTGGTCTTGGTCTAATACCATCATTACTCATTCAGTCAAAAGGCGGCAGTCGGTTTGTGCGATTGCAAGTCATGCACATTTATTTGTTTCGGGTTATTGTTTGTAGGAGTATTTAATAACGTAGTTTATATGTACCACCTACTTTTAAGGGACATAAATGTGGCCTACGTTTGTGTATGGGCTCAAAGCCTACTTCTGTGAAGGCCCTCAAGAAGGCTTAAGAAGTCCCTGGGTATGAATGTAACTTACCGCGAGAGTTTTGAGTTGGAAAGGAAACTACTTTATCTCATCCCACTTCACAACGCAAGGAATACTTGAAAGACAGTGGTTCTTAAACTGTGGTCCGTGGATCCCTGAGGGTCCACGAAGGTCTCTTGTTTAATGTAAAGATTTTCCTCTTGTACAGATTCTGAAAGGCCGCACGGAAAAATTGAAAGAAGTCCATCTAACTATAAATCACTAAATAGCCACCGATAAAAAAAAAAACTACTAGAACATGTAGTTCGACACTGAATATTAAATCAGGTTTTTTTCAATTCCTACACTATTAGCTCGCACTCTCTTTATATTTATTTATCTTGGTGGAATTTTCAATCGTTAATAAGATACATTTTAAAGCGCTCCATTGATCTGAAATTTTATATACATGATTATTTTGGATGACAATACAGTTATTTAAAAATAATTAACAAAAATTAATTGATTCAAACTAATTATTCAAAGAATTACAAATTCAGCCACGTCGGCATCCTTTTTGGCGACTTGTGTTAAAACTTTAAAAGATTTTTTTCTCCCACGTTTTAAAGCATTCAGTTGAACTGAAATTTTATATACACGATTGTTTTGGATAATAATACGATATTTTAATGATAATTAATAAAAATCAATCACCACTTAATGTTGTGATTCTGTCATATGTATATTAATTGTAACTATTTAATAAAAAGTAGCTAAAATAAAAATTTTCTTTGTTGATCTAAGTAGGAATTGACTTAATTTTTTTTATATATATTACTTGTGTGTCTTGTTGTTTTTCTGTAATTTTTTTATAGCCATTACTACAGAGTAATATTTTCAAAAAATTGTTGAAACATTTGTAAAAAATTAAGAACTGGATTCATAGCATGCCAATACGGTAGTGATTGCATTTAAATCATTCAATCATATGTTGGGAGTCAGGGAGAGGTGTTTAAAATCTTGGGGAGGCTCGTGACGTCAGGTAGATACTTAAAGGGGGGGTGATCGAAGAGTTTAAGAACTGCTGCTTTAAAGAGATTTTGCCATTTGCTCTCTTTCTTAAATGAAGTATGGTTAATTATTCATACTGTTTTGCAGAAAATTTTGTTTGGGAAAATTTGTTAAGCATGGGAGATTGTCAAATATCTATTAGTCAGTATTTTAGAATTTCCAATTAACTGTTGAGTAATAGTTCATTACTAGTATTTTTAGCTGCTGAATAAAAAGCGTGTAATTTCTTACTATGGATATTTTTTATGTTGTTGCTTATTATAGAATTTCCAAAAGCTAAGTGCCAAAAAATGGTATTTTTTTGGACCCCGATACTACGCATAACCCCGATTTAACGAATAAAATGTTCAGTGCCGGTTTATCTATTGGGCGCCCAGGAGCACAGGACCCGGATAAGTTGGACTTCACCAAGTTTTCTGGTAATAAATTTCGATTCGCCAGTGTGAAGGGACCTGCACATCTTCTCCGCCCAGGGCCCGAAATGAGCTTAAACCAGCAATGGTCTCGATAAATTCGTTAAATCAGGATCCGACTGTATAGTGATTTATATAGTTTATTATGTAGCATTGGCGTAGCTAGACCGAGTGGAGTATCACTTAACAAAACAGATTTTTTGCTTACTCGTGTTGGGGTCCCTGTAGCTTGAGGGACCCCGTATCATAGATACGGCTGCAGCTATGCGCCTGTTATTTAGTATATCCAGTCTTGCCATTCGAAGACATAAAGCTGATCTCACAGTTAAGTGACAAAGATGACGACTAAAGCTTTTAACTGCTCCCCTTTATGGAGTATTTAAGGTACACAGGTAAATTTTTAATATGCAATAATTGCTTTCAATTATTCTTCATCAGATGATAAACCAGATTTTTACTCAAAATGCTCTTAAAAGAATCAAGTATGGTGAGTCTGAATCTCATGGATTCCCAGTCTCTCCTTGTATAGGCCACTGTCTTACATTTCTTCTAGCCATTTCTTTACAATTCTTTTAGGCACTGCCTTATATACTTCACGTAATATAAGAGAACATGACCATAACTCGGTGTCTTTTTCGGAAGAGTTTTTCAGTGGTTCTTTCAAAGTCAGAGCACTTTTTCAAGCGGGTAGAGCTTTTAATATTTTTTACTAGATGCGCCATATGTCTTGTGGCATAATTATTGATGTTACTCAAGATCAATCAATGAAAATGATCAAATGTTTGTTCTAACATTCAAGTTGTGTACATAAAATTCATTCGAATTGTCTAACTTTTCCCTTAAAGATAAAAAAATCATGCTTTTTTTATTGTTATTTGGAAACTTCAATTTGGTATCCCCAGTCCTGTCTCCTAAAAAAGAAAGGGAATTTAAATTTTTGTTTCTATAACCATGTTTCTCTTTCGTGAGCGTATAAAAACAGTGTGTTGCCAACGGCTTCATCTTAAATAATTCAAAAAGCTATTAAACGTATTAACATTCATTATCTCCATTTATATCCAAATTGCCCTTTAGGATGATATCCTATAATTTTCCCAACTGCCCCCTAAACCCGATTTAGGCCTCTCAATACATCAGAAGCCTGCACAGCAGCAGCCATAAAAAGAGACTTTGGTGTACAGATTTGTCACTGGTTGCTGGACTGATATTTCCACTGAATACTAATACACAAGAAAAGAGGGCAAATCAGGGAATTTCAAAGGTTCTTTCGAGTCACCAGCTGGGTTTCCAAATCAGGTAGTACGTGATCATTTTACGTCAACAATGGTGGTTCTTCTGAGAGCGCTTCTGCCGTGTGTTCTGTTTTATTCTTTCCTCCTTCCCACAGCTGCGTTCACGCGTTCTCACGAGATCTCGCGTGACATGATGTTTTCAGTAGCCTGAATTTTAAAACTGTCGAATGTTCGTTTATTTACAGGCCTGTTATTGCTATCTTGCTAAGTAAAGAAGTTGAGAACGTCCAATTTCTACTTTTGTCAAAACGATCGGGTAACCCCACGAGTAGAGGTTGCCGTGATTGGCAAACAGGATATAGCCTTTCAATTCAGACTATTTTTAACTCAGAAGTACACGTGCTTACTGATACATTTAAGAGTGAATTGCTGATAAAGAAGAGTACAATGCTCTTAAATATTTTGATCACAAGTTAAGAAAGTTAAACATGGAGCTTTCATGTGTTTTCGAATTTTAATGATTTCAGTTACCTGTAATTTATGTAGTTGAATAACAAGTTTTTTAAAAATTTAATTTTTATTATTTAAAAACACATTAAAATTAAATATAGGAAGAAAATTATCTGCGTTCGTTATTTATATTTGTTTTCATGAAGTTGGTGTGACGTAACTCTGCTATCTGAGATTAAAACAAGTACAACGTGCATATTTTCAAAATTCAGAAAAATTGCCTTTAAAAAGTTGTTTAAATAAATCTAAAAAGGGAGGGGAGGAAGACACCAAATATTGATTTATTTTAAGTTAGCATAATTTTTCCGTTTATAAACAGATTTACTTCTAGAACCACCTAGGTGGGCCTCTTTTAAGCCCCCAAAATTTCTAATTGACGAACGACATCCTTCGTCTTGGTCCCAACTCCATTGGTTCTTTTAAGACAACAGGCCGTAGTGACTGAGATCAACTAAGTCGCCGTACCTCGCACACCATATGAAGTTGGTGCCAATAGACCTGTCACTTTGACACTCGGAATACCCACCTGGGATGTCTTCCTCACATCAGGCCGACATTCTTACCGTTCAAGTAATTCGCTGCCCAAATGTGCGAAGGAATGAATAATAGATTACTTGTACAACAGGAGTGTCCCTTCTATAAATTGTAGCCACTGAAAGCCATCTGGGTGTCGGAGAAGGAAGAGGTAGGGTCACATCAAGCTGTTTCCAGAATCGGCTCAACATTTGTTTAGCCCCAAGCGTGAGAGAAAAAAACGCGGTCTTTTTTTGAAGAATACAATGACTCATCTGGCCATTTTGCTCACCCCCTTGCATCATCACAAGTACTGTCATATAGTGTTCGTCTAATTAGGCGACGTTACACCATCTTAGTGGATGTGTGCCCTGAGGTCTATTTCCCAAGGGTTTTGCCAGAAAGATTTCTTGCAGCAACGATCTTTATTCATTCCAGCCAGATGACCAGCCCATTTAAGTCTCTGTAATTTGACGAATTTTACAATATCAGATCCAGTGGCATACACAGACTATTTTAATGGGAGGGATTTACACTTTAAAAAAAAAAGACGAAAACATTGAGGCTTAATCTTTAAGCTAAAATTTAGATATTTCTTGGTGTATGGAAGGAGTTTGAACCTCTCAAACCCACTCTTGTGTAAAGCACTGAGTAAGTCTATGTATGCATGAGGAAAACAGCAATCAAATTACAGAAGCGGGATATAAATACGATTTGTAATTGAAGTTAGCTCACCGATGGATGAGACTAAATCTCAGCCCGATGTATCCCAAATTAAGTCTGTCTTCACGTATTGTTAAAGAATAGGAACACTTCTTCTTGAACGGCTCGACAGCCTTGGGTGGTCCCTAGCCTTATCCAGGCATCTTTACTTTTGGCAATTATTTTTAAGTTTTTGACCTTTAAAATATTTAGGTCTTTTTCGACATAGTCAATCCATCTCAACGGGGGTCTGCCCCCGGGTCTATTTCCCATGGACTTTCCTGCAGCAACGATCTTCATTCATTCTAGCCACATGACCAGCTCATTTAAGTCTCTGTAATTTGACAAATTTTTGAATATCAGGTTGCTTGTAAATTTTGTAGAATTCTAAGTTAGATCTTCTGCATGATTCATTCACTTGGATCCCACCAAGAATGCAGCGTCAGATCTTTCTCTCGAAAATTCCCAAAGCTTCATCACGTAAAAGTCAATGGCCAAGTCTCTGATGCATAAGATAGGAACACTTTTTACCGATAAAAAAGTAACATTCATTACATTTAACGTTATATTCAGACTTCGTTATCCTTTGTATTGAATCATAACAATTCTATTTATGGTTTAAAATCAACCTGTATATATGTCGCAGGGAAACGATGAAATTAGGAATTTGATCAAATCCTTAAAGGATATAATCAATTGGTAGGAGATATTAAAATAACGTCTCTTCAAGGTCATTTCCCTGATGAAAGTAAAGGATTTGAACAAATCCCTGATCTGTTTCAGTGAAATGATGAAATAATATTGTCAAGAGTTTAAAAGTGTTTATGTAATAAATATAGTGCATTGTTAAACGTAGAAGTAAGTAATACAATACTAGTCAATAAAATACAAATTATTTATTCGAAACTAATTAACAAATAATTAGAAAATTAGACTGGTACTTTTTTTTTACTCTTTCCTCTCGGTTGCTGGATATTTGTGGGAGTGATTTCGTGAAAAGGACAGAAATGTGTAAGACGAAACCGGGTAAGCGCACGTGGTGGCGTCGATCGGCTTGACCTCCCCCCCTTCACAGTTTCTTTACTAATGATGACCTGCTTTGGGCAGGGGAGGACTTACACACTAAATATCAATACTCATGTTAATCCTATGGTGCCATTTTTTTAAAGATATGGGGTTGATATTTGGGGGATCGATAGTACTGCCTGTTTGGTTAGGAGGTACAAGGACTCGACCCCCCTCCCCAGGTGACTCCCTCCTGGACAGCGTTTTGCCAATGCAAATCCTGACTAATTCATTTCATCATTTCACTGAAACAGTTCAGGGATTTGATAAAATCACCTACTTTCATCAAAGAAATGATCTTGAAGAGACGTTATTTTAACATCTCCGTCAATTGATCATATCCCTTTGGGATTTGATCAAATTCCTAATTTCGTCATTTCCCTGCGACATGTATAATATAGTATCAACCTTTTAGTATAAAACTAGAAGATGCATTTCACTTGATTTATCAACTTTTTTGTATGAACCACTTACGGATATGATCGTGGATGCGTTAAAAGAAGCTAAATCAGATAACTAAATTGAATAATTCTAAATGAAACAATAAATATGCGACGAAATTTGTTAGTGGATCACAAATGTTCTTCATATTCACTCTAGTGTAGTCTAACATACACAACATTTGACTGAATTTCTCAGCTAATTATTTTAAGACACACGTGCTTGGAAATTAAGGTGAAATACTCAGTGACTTATTATAAGGCAACAAAAACAAGTCTTACTTCATTTTTCTTTTGATAAAGGTGATGTGTTGCGACAGTTTTTTTAATGAAAAATTTATTTTGTCAAGAAAAGAAAGAGAGAGAGAAAAAAAAGTAGAATTTCGCAACTGTTCAGAGAAACAAAAACAGATGTGCGTCATCTGTTACCACTGTATGCAAAGCAGTGGAGAGACATATTGTCTGGGATATAATGAGTTGTGAAAAAAAATGAAATACTTGAAGAGGAAAAGATTATCTCTTTGCCCTTTATGACTCCATTACTGACAGATGGCGCTAGAGTTGCATTTCAGAATCTTTTCCGGGGTCGATTAGCAAAATTAACCATTTTAGTCAACATCCAAACTTGAACTTTTGTTTACTCTTCAGTGTCTTCCGAATATTAGTAGCATTAAAGAACGCATGTGCTTGCAATTTCTGTTTTAAGTAGTGCTTCTCAAACTATCAGTATTTGCGACCCAGTTTTCAATCATAATTTTCATCGCCCCCCTCCCCCATACAGTAACAGGGAATTAAATGTAATAATAATGTATTTTGACACTAAAACTATAATATGACCTTAATTATAAACCGTACAAATTATCGATAGGTATTAAATTTCTTACGTGTTACTTTTGAGTAATAGATATTTTACACAAATTACTTTTAAACAATATTTATTTATTTATTTTTAAACTTTTATTTTCGACTTAATGCTTGCGCCTCCCCAACGTATGTTTATCACGCTCTACACAGTTTGAGAATCGCTGGTTTAAAGTATTATTTTATGTTCTTTTTGTTTAGAGCAGTGGTCTTCAAACTTTTTCGACTCACAGAACCCTTAAAACAATAATGTGTTTTCGAAGAACCACATTTCACACACCCACATTTGGAAGAATGTACACAGTAGTGTAACGTACACCCCCGCATCGCGGGGAACCCAAGGGCCTGACTGCCGCCAAATACCTACCCTTTGAAAAATCCAACTTGGGAGCCCAAAACCTGACTTTGCATCGGGGTCAAAATGTTCTCAGTTACGCCATTGAATATACATATCCTAAAATAATATTTAAAGTAGATCAACATGTTATAGCTACATTATATGTGATGGGAAAAGAAGTATATTGTATTTATTATTAAAATTTTTTTAATGTAATATATATTTTAAATTAATTTTCTCATTAATAATATTAATTTTATGATCCAAGGGTCACCTACCCATGCATTGTATTTAGTAACTGGGATATATGCTTGGATTTTTTTAAATAAACTTGTACCGGGAACTATTTGTGAGTTCTTTTATTAATCCTCCTGGGGAAACTATTCTTTATCTCTGATTTTAGTTTAAAAAAACCCCGCTTTCCTTAGAGATGACTTGATTTTATGCAAAGGTAATTACTACTTAAACTTTGACGTTGGGTATGTGAGGTTAATGGTTAATCGTGAAATCTAAGAATTTAAAGAAGGTAAACTGCGATTGGGAGGTCGCACGTCCTGAAATTAATATTTTTCGTACAATCCACCAGGAGTTGTGGAAGTAAATAACCTAGGAGCTGACCGCGCTATCGGTGTTCGAGAAGAATCGTCAGAAGAAGCTCCGACTGAAGAGCTAAGTGATTTTCAATAATCAGATAAGTATTAGAATTTAAGATTGTTCCTAGAGTCAAGCTATGAAGTTGTATATTTTCATAAAGTGTTAAATATAGAGTAAAAGTAGCTATTTTTCAATTCATGCTATTAGCTCACACTCTCTAAATATTTATCTTGTTCAAATTTTCAATCGTCAATAAAATACATTTAAAAGCACTCAATTGAGCTGAAATTTTATATACATGATCATTTTGGATGACAACACAGTAATTTAATTATAATTATTAAAAATTAGTTGGTTAAAACCAATTATTCAAAGAATTACAATTACAGCTACGTTGGTATCATTTTTGGCGACTTAAGTCAAAACTTGAAAAGGTTTTTTTCTCTCATTTTAAAGCGCTCATTTGAGCTGAAATTTTCTATACACTATTCTTTTGGGTGACAATCCAATTGTTTAATTATAACAAAGAAAATTAATTGACTGAAACTAATTATTTAAAGACGGAACTAATTATTACTGTTCTTGCTTAAATTTAGATTTTAACTTCAAATCTGTTGATATAAGTCGCAGTGGCGTAACGGAAAATATTATGTCCCTTGCAAAATCAGGTTTTGCTTTTAATATTCTATAAATTGGCTAAATACGTATTTGACGTCAGTCAGACTTAGGGCCCCCTAGAATCCTGTTCCCCTCTCCCACGATGCGGGGGTGTACTTTAGGCCATTGATAAGTTGTTCTACCTCCTTCATTATAGGTGTTTTTTTGCCACAAAAAAAGGAAGGTGCATTTTTTCTATTAGAAGACTGTTTAGTCTTGCAAGACATTGTATTCTAACGGGTATAAAATTATTTTGCAGAACCTGGGGCAGCAAACAATAGAATATTCACAATTTGGTATTCTGTACATATACAGAAAAAACATTTTAATATTTTCTATTATGCTACAATAAAAGTTTAAAAAGTATTATAAAATGAAGTTATTATTTATGAATAAAATTTTCAAGGTTTTTTTCAACAACGGGGTGAGCTTTAGGTACTTGTGGCTATACAAAATTCATAGAGTTAGAGAATCTATTTTACATACACATTTATAATTTTCTTTTCGATTTTTTTGTTGTGCCTCGTGGAACCCCGAGGCACAAAGTTTGAGAATCACTGGTTTAGTGTATCACAAAAATGGCAGAGATATTTTTTGTACATTTGAGCGCACTTTGTTCACCGAAAATTAAAATGAAGTGAAAAATTAATTATAATATCGGAAAAAAGAATCAAAATAGTTAAATTAAGCTTTTGTGCCCCTCACCCTTTTTTACGTTGTAGCGACTTTGCTTGGTACGTACCCCACCCCTTCCATTCGCGTCAAAGTTTATAACTCAGAGCAGATGGCTAAGTGACCAGTGCACGTGGCCGGGGGTTCATTGTTTATTGTTTGGCCTCGGAGAGCCGCGTCGACACTCTGACTGGAAGTCATAAAGGACAAAGGAGTGCCCACCGGTTGACAAGAGACGAAGTCTGTCTGACGCCTTGGAAGACTACGAGAGAATTGATTTAAGAAACAAAGGCGATGTGATGGACAAGTATGTCCAGATGTTGGACGAGAAATCTGGCGCCATTAGATTCCAGACGGGCCGGAGGGTGATTGTGTGTTCCGCTCGAATAGGACACTAATGAGGCCGAGGGCCGTGGGCAGATTTTGGTGGCCTGCCAATGATAATGGACGAGGGGCGTGTTGTGGACCCACTCCTGGTGTTTAAAAAGAGTTTTTTTAGGAGAGAGAAAATAAGAAAACCTGAAGAGATTAGTGAGCAGAGAAGAGCGGAGACCAGCAGAGATTGGATTCCAGTCCTAAGGAGATTTTCCGGGGGAAAGGAAAGAGGATGAACGCCGGTGGCGTTGGAGAATTGACCCAAACATTTTTTTAGAAAAATGGGCAAGTGCTCTTCTGCTTGCGGTGAAGTGATTGATCTCTCTCTTGAAAGAGACTGAATGCACCGGCTTGGCACATAGACTTTATCTTATTGCTTCATTGATGAGTAATTAGATGAGAAAATAAATTTTTCTTTTATTTCAACATTTGACTGTGACGATTCATTCACGCTACCTGTTCGCTACGTCGCAACGTGTTATTAACCCGTTAGTGGTAGCGTGGGGCACAGTCACCTCAGTCTCACGAAATCTTTAATTCTGGGAAAACTGTTTGTTTGTTACAAATGACCTTTACAATATCCTCCTATATGACAGTATCCAAATAAATGAAAATGTATTTGTCCCATATCTCCCTCTTTTTGGCAAACTTTTCTTACAATTCAAGGTACTTGACGGGGATGAGTTCCTCGCGCGACCACTTTTGTCCAAAATATTTTCTATGAAAAGGCTATATTTTTCCTCTTTGAACGCCTTAGTGGTTTTGATTGATGTGTTGTGTGACCCATTATGGATTATAAATGTAAATGAAAACAATATAAATATACAGAAAATGAATATAAAGATAGAAATGGACATCTGTGCTATCTCAATTGGATGAAGTTGAAACTGATCAAGCAAGAGTAGAATTTGATGAAAAAATGGATATTAATCCTGATAGCGAAAGTGAGAGAAGTGATAAACACAGAGGCGTAGCTACCACCGTATCAATGATACGCCCCCCAACAAATATAATTACAGTCCCCTAAAAAAGCTCTCCGGAGGAATGTTGATAGAGGTCCCTTTCAGAGATAACTACGCCAGTGGATGAATATAAAACGTTCGAGTTGAAAGGAAAGTTTTCAAATGTTACCTAAAATAATCTACCAAGAAAGATATGAAGCCATAAGTGTACACATTACGCCACAAGTGTACACATTAAGACACATTACGCCCTGCCCTGTCAAAAAGATACAAGCGAGTAAAGTTCTACATGCTATTTATCGATCACCAAATGACAATAAAACTACAATAACTTGAAAAAAAATATGACATTTCTTTGCCTGCAAATAACATTCCTGTAATGTTAGCGAAAAGTGCCTTTGATTTGTGTCATTTATTAAAGTCACGCACATTTGAAACTTCTTGGTATAGTTTGATTGACATTTTTTCTCAGATTATAAAACTAAAATTGAAAAGTCCTTAAAAGTAGGTAAGAGTATGCATTCTTTAATTTAATTATTCGCTGGAATACGATTTTTATGGTGCACAATAAAAATATTTTTTAAAAAAAAAGGATTGGGGGGAGGGGGTGACTCAGTCATCCCGCGCAACCATTAACGTTAGTATCGAGTACACGCCTGCTCCCGGTTTAAATATTATTGATGGATTTAAATTAATGTCACCATATTATATTAATATAACGTATAGTTTTGCAACGATCCAGATTTGCTTAAAAACTAGTGTTTTCATTCAACTATATCAGGTAACAAAAAAAAGGGAGAAAAAAACCTTTAGTTTTCGGAATTATTTCTACATATTCGCCATTTGCAGATTTCTCCTGTGTTTATTTTAGGTATGGTATGACAGGTGACAGCTGACCTATATTTCCTGGAAGCATCTGAATACAGCTGGGCTTCAGAAGGTCATTTTGGGGGAGCGCGCTGACCAGTAACATCCACAGAGTGGGTGGCTTCAGAAAGAAATAACCTTGATAAAAAAAATTTTCAGAAATGATTGTAACTTCAGCTTTTTCTATTTTTCGACTAATTTCTCCAGGGCTTTTCTTTAGTTGTCATTATACTCCAGTTCTGAACATGACGTAAATCAAAATGAATATCTGAATTTATTTTACTAGAAATCGTATGTTACACATATTATTTTGAATCACATGAATTTCGTCAACTTCTAGACTACGTCATGTGAACACTTTAGTGTGAGCCCATTTACAGTTAATGTAAGTATGTTCTATTATTTAAAAAAAATATACGTTTTACCTACTAAGCCTAAAAAATAAAGAATATTTTTAAAATAGTCTTTTTTAAGGGGGGTGATAAGATAAGGTAAAATAAATACTCTTCAATTATAAGTCCGCGTAAGTAGTAAATTACTGATTCGCTTCATTAATACAGGGAAAATATATCACAAAAATTTAATTATTGTTTTTTGTTTTTAGGAAAATTAAACTAAAAACTGATCGGATTAAGATTATTTATTTGACAAAATCACAGCTTTCGTTTTATATAATGGATTTTAAAAAAGTC
Source organism: Trichonephila inaurata madagascariensis (assembly GCA_019973955.1). Classification (NCBI taxonomy): domain Eukaryota; kingdom Metazoa; phylum Arthropoda; class Arachnida; order Araneae; family Nephilidae; genus Trichonephila; species Trichonephila inaurata. Next base: position 97,364 of record BMAV01018527.1, read on the forward strand.
ATTTTTTTTTTTTTTTGCAAGACTTAACTAAAGAATTCTAAAACAAACAAAAATCGTTTGCCAATAACCATTTTTAACTGTTTTGTTTCTTTATTAGAACGATGTTGTTAATGTTTTAATCATTCAAATTGAATTTTAAACCCTGAAAAACATTTCGGTTTTAATGTGAAATTTTCGCTTTTATTTTGAATTATTTCATTGAATTTGGACCGATATTGGAATGATTTTTATTGTTTCATTTTTTCTAGCTTTCTGAGTAAAATGAAATTGAATGAATTGCGCCCGTTTACGAGATGATTCATTAATGCCGATACATTAATGTAAATGTATTTTAGCTAAATCTTCCTTTTTTTAGCCTGCTATTGAAATCAGAAACATAACACATTCTTCGTAAGTGGTAAAATAATGCAGGACTTTGAATGTTTTGTTTTTGTAACATGAATTTCAAAATAAAAATATAATAAAGGAAGTAACGGTTAGTGTTGCTAATCAAAACAAAAAATAACATTGCTCTGTTTTTTTTTTAATTACTTAAAATTACTCACACACAGCATTTGCATTTTTCTGATTAATGTTAATGAATATTCGGGTCGGGAAAACATTGCTATACCTTTCCCAGGGATGAAAAAACCAGGGCAGCTTGCGTTTTAACCCCAATTTTTTGGGACTCCCCCGATCTCAAACGGTTTGTTTTTTAGTTCAAAATAACTAAGTTCATATGAGTATCGGGAAAAACGCGGGATCGGTCAGAGGGTGAACGCATCATCTGTTATTTGCCTTGCCTTATTGCATTCAATTGCTGATGATGCAAAAAATTTGTCTAGCAAGCACATACTTGGATAAACTGATTTTAAATTCATTTCTGTTATATTTACGATTTTATGTGTTATATTTTTCCCAAACAATTCTTTAACAAAATTTTCACTAAGATTTTGCGTTTCATGAATTCTTGGGAAAACCCCAAGTTTATTTTTTTTTGATGAGACTTCATTTTTATAAAAAGAACTTGTCTCAATTGTTTGGTTTAAAATTTAAATTTGAATCGTAACTTTGATTTTGTCTAATTGTTTGGGTTCAGAAATTTATTAAAATAAAACAAAAAAAAAGGTTGATTGAAAAAGAAAGATTTATAAGAAATATTAGTAAAAATAGGCCCAGCGGTCAAGTAGTATTATCCCCTTCCACGCCACAAGTCCGGGTTCTTTCCGAGCAAGGTCAATTTAGCCTTTTATCCCCCTCGCGGGTCATAAAGAATATCAATCTTTGGGGGAAAACCGCGGTCCCCGCCTTTTTTTACCTTTAATCGCGGGGTGTAGAGAAAACCCCAAATATAAAACACGTGTATTTAAATAAGAAAAATTTTTTTTAAATCAATTTTGATATAATTTTTGAAGTATGAGGGTTTTTTTATTATACAAACAAAATTTTTAAATTTATTGCATTCAAATGAGACTAGCATTAATTTAAACTAAACCTACAAAATTTTTCATTTTCAAGTACACAATTTTATATTTTTTCATAAACCACAAGTAAAACGTATTACCAGTAATTAATATACTTTATAATTAATGATAAGGATATAAAAGTAGAAAAATAATATTTAAATCATTTTTCAAACATTCAGACAGACTGTATTTCATATGTTTTTTAGCACATATTTTTCTTACATTGAAGACAAAACAAATAATTTTTACATCTTTTACCCGTGGACAAGCAGTGCAACACCCCTTTTTAGGGGATTAATGCTCTTTTAAATATTCTGTGTCAGTAAAGTTTTTTTTAGTGTTTTGTTAAGGTGGGAAATCCGATCTCATATCCCATTGGCTGCACAAGATCCATTCTAATCTCCTCAATAATATTGAATTCTCATTTATTTTCAGGAAGAACCGAATGATAGACAAAAGGAAGCATTAATTTTCTTGCGGTATTAAGTAGATGATAAAATAAAGGGCCCAAAAGGTTCATATTATACATAAATATACCACCGGGGGTATCAACACCACTTGTATTATAAAATTTACGATTTCAAGCTTCTCCCCCAACTTTGGTTACTACGCAGTCATCAAATTCATTTATTCTTTTTTTCAACTGTTGATAATATCAAAAGACGACAAAGCCCTTTTCCCTTTCCAGGGAGTTTTTCAAAATTTCTAGAAAATTTTTTTGGAAATTTTTTTAAAAAAAATTGTATTTTTTTTTTTTTATAGTTATATTTTTTTTTATACCACATTTATTGAAATTTTAAAAAAAATTCATGCATATTAAATATTTAAAAAAAAAAATGTAAGGGGAAAAGAAAAGTACTTTTCCGTAGGCTTCAGTCAATATAACTCAACACCGGGGTGTTCTCAGCACCCCAAATAAACTTTTGAAGGTCGTTACATTCCAATCCAGCAGATTGAACCGGTCTGAAGGTTCAATGACCAAAAATGGGCAGCACAGAAAAAACGGGCTCTGCGCATTTTTTTTTTAAATTGTAGGGGGGGCTTTTCTTGTTTTTGGGGGTGAAAAACCCCCCGAGTGATCCCGGGGGAACCCCACTGGGCTGCCCAACCTAATCGGACTTCTACACCTCACCCTCAATGGTCACGTATCGGAATGGCCGGGGCCCCGGCCCCCCACGGCTGTTGCAACGAGTTTGAGTTTTTTTAGAAAAACCGTAACAAAATTTTCGAAACATGAAATTTAATTCCCGTGACATTTAACTGTTTACGTCTTTTCCCTGATATACCATTTTTTTCAAAACCGCCTTGGGATTATTTTTTGAGTGAATAACACAAAAGACTGCTTGGGAAAATTCTTTATTTTAGCACGTTCAATCCCTTTTATATATATAAGATGTGTTATTTATTCTACAATAGAAGTCCTACTAATGATACTTTATATAATTTGAATTACACGTATAACTAAAACATTAACTATTATACAGTGCAAAATGTATTTTTTCTTAGTAAATAGTTTTGTGTTGTTAGTATTTAATTTTAATATTATCCCAATAATTACAAGTCAAAAGTATTTGACGGCACGTTTATACCTCATCAAACATAAGTATTTCTTCAGAAAAAATGGCTCGTTGCTCCATATAGGTTCGCCACCCCTGCATTACATCATTTGTAACCATTCTTTTTTCTGTTTTTAAAAAATTATTTGAAAGGGATTTGGATAATATATTCAACATTTTAACTGCGTCACTCTGAAGAGCCGAATGTTTAAAAAAAAAGCCACCGCCCCCAGCTTAACTGATGTTTGTTAACTGTAAAAATTCCTTTTCAAGGTCCACACGCTGGAGGAAGCAATAAATTTTATGACCGCTCTCTCCCCTTAACACCAGACAGGATTCTCCCGATCCCTTAAGAGTCAATTGCTTCATTACCTTATATTTTTGAAAAGGGCTCGCATTTTTACAAAGACCTCCCATCGTGAACTTATTTCATTAGGGGGTGTAGCAGAAAATTACCGTGAGTCACAAGAACACGTGTTTGTTGTTAGAGAAAGAGGCCCTGGTTTTTTCTTAAAAACAACAACCTTAGTTTCGCCAGTGCTAGAAAGGTTAGTTGTTTAGGGTTGCAATATCCAATGGACCAATAGGAATCTGATACAACTAAATGGTAAATCTTATTAGATGGATTTATAGGTTCCATTTACGTCGATTCCATGTTTATAAGTCTCCCTTTTTCTTATACCAATTATCCGTAAAGCGAATGTGAATACTAAGGATGGATTAGGAAAAGTTAAAATTTATAACCTAACACTGAGTGAAAAATGCTACAAATCTTCCGGGTCCAGATGTTCTATGTAAAATTGGCCCTTTCCTTTTTTAAAAATAATGTGTATTCAGTTCGTTCATTGCTTTTTATGTATTTGTGTAATCGTAAGCGAAAGAAATTCTTTCGATTTACTTTTTTCAAACCTTTCAAGAAGAAAAGCATGAATTTCAAACAGTGTCGATTTAACCTCAGAGCAGATTTTATCATTGAATGAGTGCTAGGCCCAGACAGATAAGCTCTCACTGCTGGCCCAGATAAGCTGGACTTAACCGGATCCAATAGCCCCTCCTTGGATCAGCAAGTGCTAAGGGGGCCCGCAGATCTACAGTTCCCAGTGCCCGAAATGAGCTTAAACCGGCACTGCCCATGATAATTGGAAGATGTCCAAGTATTAAGATTGTTCAATATTTTTACAAAATAAAAAGAAAATTCTAATATTATTCTTATACTTTTATATTACGAACATTTTGTTTCCCTATCTGCGTTGTTATTGTTAATATACACCGAATCCGAAAAAAGTCTGCGTACATGCAATCATATTACGTGTTTTGCTATAAATACTATCAAAATCTCGCTTTTGAAAATCAAAATACTTGTCAGCAATTCTTCAAAATTTCTTTATTCAAACAACAGCAACAAAATTCATCTTAACGAGAAAAAAACAAGAATGAACTCCAAATAATCACCAACCATCCGCGCCAAAAGTCTGCGTACACTTTCAAAAGAGTTCTTAAAGACCTTTTATTGTAAAATAATTGCACTAAATCGTGTTTTTAAGTAACTATAACCTTTTTTTCCCGATTTATTTAGGATTTGAGATTTGAAAGCTTTTGTAGTTCCATGGCAGGCAACATAATAGATATCGATATATTACTCAAAGAAAAATCATCATAGATCTTCAGAAAAGGGGGAAATTTTTAAAGCAATTGTTGAAATTGTTCATAGGAGACATTCATTTATTCAAAAAGTGTTCATAAACTACAAATGGACCAAAATTTGAACGCCCAAGCGAAGATCCAGCCGCCCGTCTGGCATTGTCACCTCGAGAATCTTGCTTTGTAATACGCTCTATAGAAATAAAACCATTACTATAAGCTTCACGAGTAGCTAAAAGTGTTGTTGAGATATTGTATAAAAGTGTGAATTTAATTACAATTCGAAGAAAACTGGAAAATGATGACCATCATGCCCGAGTTGCACTCAAGAAGCCATTCATTTTTCGAATGAAAAGAGCTAATGACCTTTGCCAAAAAACACCTAAATAGGATACATATGTCTTAGAAAAATGTAATATATTCAATTGAAAGTACTTTTTGTAATTTATTATCAAAAAGTACAAAAATATGCCTGCAAAAATTCCTGGACAGATCTTAAGATAGAGAATCCTCTTTCGACTATCAAACATGGAGGAGGAGGAGGCATAACGTTTGGGGGTGCATTGGAAGCCTTTCGGCTGGTAATTTGGAAGTCATTTAATCAACAGTCTACAAAATTGGTTACTTGAACTTATTGAAGTAAAATATCATGGCATTTGTAGAGAAATTTGCAGTGAGTAATGATTTTTACTTTCAGTGGCACAAAGGTACCAAGCAAATGGCTCACATTGTGAATAGGGATTGCAATACCGGTATTTTGAGCCATTTGTACAATTTTGAAATACCGGTATTCACAAATTTAAATACCGGTTTTTCGGTATTGACTAGAAAATATTCTTAAATTGTCTCCACTGTATGTTCATGGATCGCCACATGGCAAAATATTATACGTTTTTGTTTTTATGTCTCCCTAACGGGTGAAAATAATTAGACTTGAATATAAAGTTCCATCGTGCAATAAAGAGAAGTGATAAAATATGTGAATCATCCAAGGAGGCGGGCCAAAATTATCCTATTACAGCTCAGAGCGATACTGCACACGCGCAGGATTCGTAGTCTGATATTTGTATCTGTGAAACCAAGGCTGTAGTCGTGAAGAAAGTGCGTAATAGTTCGATATTTTTAAATTGGTGAGTTTGTTATTCATATTGTGTTTCCATATTATTCTTGAGAGTTCAAAATATTTTTAAAACCCTCATAAATAATACCTATAATAATGAATAAGAATAACTTAAAAGAACATAAGAAATCAGTTGATAATAATTCGGCTGGGTTTCATTATTTATATTATGAAAAGAATATGGTGGCACAGTGTAAAAAATGTTTCAGAGTTATAGTACAAGCGGACTCCATACACATTGAAAAAGAACCACGATACAAATTTGTAAAGGAGGAAATAATCTAATTGCGATGAAGATACAAATTAAAGCACAGTTTCTAAGCCCAAGCCATTAGGAATTTTAGGCTGTTTTGAAAGAATAAAAAGATAATTTGGATGAAATTCTACAGAAAAGAAAGCATTAATTGGTTTACCATTTCGAGTGTTTTACGCTTCTACTGAATTAAGAAAATCACTATCCTCCAGAGGTTTTAGAAATCTACGGACATCGATTAATACTGTAAGAAGAACTATTATTGATTACGAATTGTTATTGTCGATTTATTTGAAGATAGGGGATTTAGAGGTGAATACTTGGAAAAAGTATATCGCATATTGCTAATAATAGAACCACCAACTATAGAGTAGATACCGAAAAAGAGCGTTTTGAGAACTGATATTGTTTGCACAAAATTATGTTCCAGGCTTAATGATAGTACAATTAATGTAGCATGTTTTTTAAGATTACATTTCGTAATCGCACCACAGACTGAATTGTGTGATTTAAATAAATAAGGTGTTTCTTTACTTTTTTTCATTCTTTATATACTGTTATAATTTATAAATTACAAAATATAATTTGTTATATTTGCACTCTCTAATAAAACTGACAAATAAAACAGAAACACCTATGATTTCTTTCTTTTTCTAAAATTTCAAATACCGGTATTAAAACCGGTATCACGATATTAAGATCTAAAAAATACCGAATACCGGTATTGAACTTTTGGTGCGGTATTGCAATCCCTAATTGTGAAGCCATGGCTGTTCTAACATGTCCCAAACCAATTCCGAAAGTCAACCTAGTCCCTAGACCTAAGCACAATACAGCATTTGTAGGATTTACTCGAGTGAATAATCAGGGAGAACGTAATACATCCAAAGAAATGCTCAAATCTATCAGAGTAAAAAAAAGAATGGCACAAAATATCCACAAATGAAATAACTAAGCTAATTAAATCCTTGCCACATATGTTGAGAGGGTTTTAGAAAGAACGGAATAGCTTAAAAAGTATTAACTTTTAGTTACAATCCATTATTATAAAGGTTTTTTCCAGTGTACGCAGACTTTTGAAGCACACGATTTGTGTCGTTCTCAAGTTATAAATATTTGTATTATTTTATGTGATATACAGGTGATTGTTGATTATACTATTTGAATTTACGACGTTATAGAGGAATCAATAAAAAATAGTATTGATTCAGGAAGACTTCATTTAATTAGCGATCTTTGCATGAATATGAAAGATGATCGCCTGTACGCAGACTTTCGGAGGCTAGTGTATGAGTTCCTTTCAAAAGAAAGTTTTTTTTAAAAGCAAATTTTTGGCAACTGTGAGGTGAATTAACTGATTGGCGGGAAACACGTGATTACATTTGTCATGTGTTTATGACGTCACATGAATTTAGCTCATTTGTTATTGCATTATTTAATAGAATATCTGTAACAGTACCATTTGCAACGTACTCCATTTTATAGCTTCTAGAAAACAAGAGTAAACTTTTAATAATTTTTATTTTTTTCTTAGTTTAAGGTACAAAGATAGAATTTTTCCTAATTTATAAGAGTCCGTCTTGGCCTTAAGAAATTATTTATATTTTATGTAAATAACTATCGGCTTATAATCTATACACATCTTAAATTTAAAAAATAATCAATTATTCCAAAATTCCTGCTCATTTCTTTTTCTAAGACATAGTCGAATAATAAACAATTCATTAATTAAAAGTCATGAATGCAGAACAGAAGGAATACAAATGATTGAAATGAGATGACAGCTTTAAAATATGTACTCTGATATTGTGTGTGTGTGTGAGAAAATAAACATTACGCAATAAACACAACTATTCTAAAATTCCTATTTAAATCATCCGTATCAGCGTTGTAAAATAAAACGAATTTAAAAATGCAAAATAAGGAGATGTATTTCCTTTCACGATGAGACGGCTGAAATTTGCATCTGGTATCATCAAACACAAAGAGGAATTCGCCAAATAATCCTAATGCAAACTGACAACTGAGTTCTCGGTATTCGCGATTAATTCTATCATCCTTCGTCGGTTTCTACAGGTTGGATATTAAACTCAACCCTGAAAGATCAAAAACAGAAGACGACGGAAAAATAAACCCGAATTTTAGGAAACGACTTGCAGGTGTTGAATGGATTTAGAGGATGTGTGGAAGAACTAAAATAAACTGTTGATGGAGGAAGAGGGGTAATTTTTGTTTTTCCGCGAAATGGCTGCATTCGAACTTGCACTTTGGCGGTCGATTTTCGTCAATATTTATGTATTAATGGAGATTAGTTTATTGTGTTATAGCATCAAATATGTTCAAGTACCAGACGATTTTTTTTCGTCTTTTCGATGGAATTATGGAGATCATATTATTTAAATGTAATTTCTATTCTAAATTATTCTATTTCTTCTGAACGAAATTAAAATTCATACACATAAATTCAGAGAGTAATTAATCAAAATAATAAAATTTAGTTTTTGTAATGGAATTTTATTCGTATATTATGAACATTTTTGGCAACTTCAAAGAATACGGATGTGATTAATTTATAAAAGACAAATAGTACATAAATTCTCTTTTTGTTGGACTAACTTTTTAAAAATAAAATAACATTTTTAGGTGCGATACAACTTAAGGAATAGTCAAAAATTAAAACCAAATGTTCATTATATTAAAATAACTTTTTGCAATTACAAAAGCCATACCAGCATAAGCATTTTAGTAGAATTTATTTAATAGATTAAATGGTAAATTTAAAAATTGTTCATAATGTTGCTACTTATTTCATTTTTAAAAATAGTAGACAATTCTAATGGAATTAAAAATCAAAATGTTTTCAAACTAATTTAATGCATATCTATTGAATATTTACTAAATTCTTTTATACAAATAGAATTAAATTCTTTAAATATTAATTAGTTATCGTCAAAATATAACAATCAATGTAATTACTGTGTTAGTTCTTTTATATCTTGTCACAAATACCAAATTGTGCTTAATATCCTATGATATAATTTTGAAAAAAATACTAGTATTTCTTTAAACCATTTATATTAATAATTATCACGCCAGGTGTTTTTTTTCATTTTCTGGATGTATTTATTATGTCCAATAAGAAAATGTATTGCTTCTTATAATTAATATAAGTGAAGCAATCATTAGCTGCTTAACTTCAGAATGAAATATAGTTAATAGTTTATAATATGAAACACAATGTTAAAATTCCATATGGTATTTAATAACACCTGTAGATGGCAGCAGTATCGACAGTAATTTTTCTTAATAATCGATATAAGTTAGCAACTTCTATCGATTATAAAGAAAAATTACTTGCATGATGTCTTGAGGTAATAGGCGCACAGCGAATAAATACAAACACAACTGAAGTTCTTATTTCTAATTAAATTGTGGAAATTTATTTTTATGAATATAAAAATTTATTAGTTACAGTTATTTCAAACCATGAGCAACATGTTTTTGTTTGAGAAAATAAATGTGAAAAACATGTAATAAAGCATCTTGAAATGAAGTATCTGACTGCTCGAAAGAATAAATGTAAAAATTTATTTAAAATGTAAAATTATAGCTATATTTTTTAAAATTACTAATTTTATTGTAATATTTATAAGTGTATTGTAATTATTTTTAAATATTTGAGTAACATATTTAAAAAAAATTATTACAGTAATTTTCTCAGAGTGAAAAAAGATAGTATTATAGCTGTGTGGAATTATGTAAGATACATTTTTAATTATATCAATTATTTTTTGTTATTACAGCATGATCAGAAATAAAAGCTGTAATGAGGGGATGTATATGTATACACACTAATGTGAAAGCTCTAATGGGCTTTCATTCGTTTTGAGAGAGCTTCTATAAGGCTTAATTTTCGCGTTAGACAATTAGTGCAAAACTATGGAATAGAAAAAGCTAATTAAAGCTTTTGCCGAAGATTTAATGATAATGTATTTCTGTTTAAGTTCGTTATATTAAAAAAACATATATGTCTTATTATAATATTGATTAACAAAACAAAGAATTGTCTGTATCGATATGTTATGTGAACTCTGCTACGTTACTGTTAGTTAAGCCTCGAGATATAATTGTTATTTTTTTATCGTTTGTTCATATTTGTTTGTGATGAAAATTAGAATTCAATACGTTTTGAGATATATCGTTTGTTTTCCATTTAACAGAATTTGTGAGAGTGAAATAAAACGATTGCAATCTGTTTTAAGTTAATAAAATTGATGTTCTATTTTACAGTTTCTTTTACAATTTATATATGTCGGCTTCAATACAACAGTTAAACATATATATAACAGATTTATCAGAAAACATCTACTTAAATTAATTATTATAAATATTATTATAGAAAAAGTAATTAAGATGCTGTGTTTTTCTTAAATTATTCAGAATGGTAACAAAGATAAATATTAATATCATTCTTACACATGACATCATTCTCCTTGATATACTACATCTGGCGAATATCTGCTAACATTTAGCCATGCCGTATTCTTTTCAGATTATTGGATCTTTTTATACGTAATATTTCTACATTTTAACTCTTCATAAGGTCGTGATCAGCATACTTCTTACTAAAATTAATTTTTAAATATCCATGGGAAGCTAGTTTCCCACCTGTGATTTGTGCCGCTAGCACAGCTGATGTCTGAATTTTCAAGTCGCAAGCGTAAAGCGCGACGTGTAAATTTTCTGAGCAGCAAGAAAATTGTTGTAGATGACGTACGATTGACTAAATTTGGTGACCATAAGCCAAAACTTGACAAAAAACATATAGACATTGCTGTTTGTGTTCTAAAAGTTTCTACAGCTTTCAATGTCCCACTATGTATTGATCCTTGTTTTCTAAAATTTCACGGAAAGTAACATGTATAAATTCTTAAGTTTTTGAATGCAAAATATATCTAATTTACAGTTCCTTCAGTACATTTTAGTATTCATAAAGTATATTTTTTTAATCGTGTAATACGATATAAAAAGAAATGCAAAACATAAGTCGTTCTACCTTTAAATACCCCCAGCGGCGTAAAGTACACCCCCGCAACCCTCGCCTTGCGGGAGGGGGCAGGGTTCTAGGTGGCCCAAAGTCTGACTGCTCTTGTAAAATCCAACTTGGGGGCCGAAAACCTGACTTTGCAGGGGAAGGGAAGGTTCTCCGTTACGCCCCAGAATAGCTCCCAGTGAGTGACGAAAAATGTACTTCCCCATAAAAAAAATACTATTAAAAATAAAATCAATTTTCAGAAAAAAAAACTCTGAATGAATTTCTTTTATAAAGTCAACCTAAATCCGAAAAGTATTTTTGCATAACATTATTAGAAAAAATTGGTCTTAAGGGTTAAAAGCACCCTGTAGCGTCCGCTCATTAGACGAACACTTCCCGTCAATACTTGTTAAGTTTGATGTACGGGGGTGAGTACGGAATGCCTAGCTGGGTCATTGTATTTCTCCAAAAGAGACCATGTATTCTTCCCTCATGCCTGGGGGCAAAACAAATGTGAGCCGATTCTGATGGCGGCTATGTTGAAAGCCCACCTCTTTCCTCTCCAACCCTCAGAAAACATTCGGACGCTATGATCTAAAGAAAAGACGCTCCTGTGAACAGTATCCATTTTGGGGACCCTTCACGTATGTGGACCGCGAACTGTTTGAACGCAAAGGAATGTCGGTCTGTTGTGATAAAGACATACCCTTGAGGGTATCCTCAGTGTCAAAGTGACAGGTTGATTTATAGATCCTCCAGATGGTACATGAGAAACGGCGACGAAGTTTATTTCAGTGGATGGCAGTCTATTTTTGGGCATCTGGACTGATACACAGTCCTCAATCCAAGGAGTTTATTTCAGTCACATCTGCCTTTTGTCTTAAAGAACCAATAGAGCTGGGACGAAGAGGAGTGCAGATCCATACACTTGCAATCAGAGATTATTGGGGGCATGAAAGAAGCCCACCCAGGGGATTTAAAGGGTCGGTTCATAAGTTGACGAGGATCTCTTTCAATCTTCTGCATTACTTTCCGCATCAGTTTTTTTCTTCTTCAAAGACACGAGATAGAGATTGCGGGGGTAGCCTCACGTCAAGGTCCAAGAGATAGAAATTGCGATAACCTCTTAAAGACGAAAAGACGGATATGCGAAGCAGCCGCACGAGTGATCGTGGATGATACCTGCGAAAGGGATTTGTGGGGACAGCCGCACCCGGGAGCCGATCACTTCAAGATCTTCAAACCTTAAGTCGGACTAGAACTTTTCTCCAACGAAGAGTAAAAATCGTTTAATGAATTTAATGTTTTGTTTAATTAATTCGGAGACCCGGTGGTCGAGCGGTAACGTATCGCGCTTCCACACCACAGGTCTGGGTTCTATTCCCGGACTGGGCAAAATCAACTCGGCCTTTCATCCCTACTGCAGAGGGTCGATAAATGAGTACCAAGCTTGCTTGGGAACAAACTCTGTGGGGTTTCGCCTCAGTCTGACCACCTGATTGGGACATCTACTCATGCACCTCAGCCACAATGGTCACGTATACTGGAGTGGGCACAGTAGGTCCTGGCCCTCATGAGATGTTGCGTCACTGAGTTTGAGTTTTAATTTAAAATTATGACGAAAAACATGTTTGTGACCTTAATTTTGGACATGAGTGCATATTTTAGTATTTATAAAGTACTTTCTTTTAATCATGCCATGCGATATAAAAAGAAATACAAAAGATAAGTCGTCCTACCTTCAAATAGCTTCCAGTGGGTGATGGAAAATATATTTCCCCACAAAATAAAATGGTCTTAAAAATCAAATCAGTTTTCAGTAATAAGCTAAATTAATTTCTTTCAGTCTTTCAATCTAAAAAAATGCTAAAATTATTTTAACATAACATTATTAGAAAAAAATTGGTCTTATAAAGCGTTAAAAACACCCTGATGGATAATAAAATAGCTCAAAATAAAGGACATTTTACTTTATGAAAAAAGAAGAGAGATTTCATGAATTTGATTAAGAATGACTGAGGAATTCCCTTTCTGCTTATTAAGTATGAAGAATTTATAAAATTTTAAGTAAAATCCATCCATTTTTAAAAGGAGTTTTGTTAAAAAATAATTGTAAAAAAAAATGCTTAGTGAAATAAAAAAAAGAATTCCATTCGAATGTTTCGTAAAAAGAAATAATCGCCTTTCTTACATAAAAGATTAAATATTTCAAGCATCATAAATCTACGTGTTTACATAGATCAAAAACAGAAGCTACTTGTTAATGTTATCTGATGTATGACTATAAAAACCATAATGGCAATGATGATCGAACTTTCATCTACACGTGTCAGAAAGTAGGACAAATTTCACGGCTCGTTTCATCTAAACTTTTATAGATATCTTTCAGAAAACCTCACTGGGGAGTAGCGAAGTGAAATTATACGCACACATGGGGTTTAATTGCCGAAATGTAAACAGCAGGTGTTTAGCTCATTCATAACAATGTTTTGCCCTTCAGCACAAATGCAGATGCGACTTTCAGTGTGGTTGGAATATCGACTAACGCAGTCATTTTTGGCAAACGATTTCGAACAACCGGAAGTGCCTTTTTCCCTTCCGTTTCCGCTCTAACAATTAAGCCTTTACCAGAAGGGAAGCAGCTGAAACAAAGTTAGATGTAAATTAAACCCGAATTTGGACTTTTGCATGCTAAGCGATACTGAAGTGGTTTGGGGGCTATTAAAACACTTGAATTGATTGCTATGTGCATGCGGTGTAATTTTGCAACGCATGCTGAATGGAATTTACGGACAGGAAATTTACAATTAAACTCAATACAAAACAATGAATTCATTGAGAAGTTGATTTTAGAATGGGTATTGTGGGTTAAAAAAAACTTTTTAAGGTCTCCTTAGGTCATGTGTAGTCAAACGAAATTGCATAAATAATTTGTGTAGATTTTCGTAAAGCTGAGAGCATGAGAAACTTCTGAGAAACATAACTTAAAAATTTGTACAACATTTAAAAGTTTTTTCGTTTTAACCTTTCATGAAAGATTTTCTGACGCCCTCTTGATCATGACTAAAATCTGTAATGTACCCCCATTATAAAATGCCTTTAAACGGTTATTTTCGAATATTTTTGCTTACTGTGTTCTGTGCTGAAAGTTTCTATCTGTGGCTGAAACCAGCAACGTACACACTCTAGGGATGGCGATTCTTTCTGAAAAAGATCGATTTTTAAATCGATTCGAATCGTAACCTGATGAATCAATTCACAAAAATAACGAAGTCTAATAGATCGATTTTTTTCAAGTCTGTATTTACAATGTAAATATAAATCCCTTTTACGAAAAACAAGAAAAATACCATAATAAACGATCTCTTATCAGTAAAATTAGGGGATTTAGTTCATGGAATTCGACAATAACAATTATTTTTATTACCATATAAAAGTATCAGGTATAAAAGAAGACATTTATTTTCTAAATGTATTTGTTACATTAAAAAGTTTAGAAAATAGATTATATAGCTTACAGTTCCCAATGCTTAATATCTAAACTTTTTAAAAACAACAGTCTCTCAAGTCTACTGGGATCCAAGTGGTTCCGCTCATCACTTGCGATGTTGCTGGCAATCGAAAAAAGGCGCTCACAAGGAACAGATGATCCCACGATACTCATATGGCTATTGAGTGAACGTGATGATAAATAGAATTTTTTTGTTCTTGCCAATAAAGTATAGGATCAGGTGCACAACTGCCTGCGATAAATAATGTTAAAATTTTTTTTATGGTGTTTACCAAAACGGGGAAAAAAATCGAATGTCGATTGTTTAGGATGAAATATCGATTCACTGAATCGATTCAGTGCTACATATCAATTTTAAAAAATCGATTTTTTTGGCCCGAGAAACCGATTTTTCGATTAATTGATCTCAGATCGCCATCCCTAGCCTCCCCTCATTGGCGTAACGGAGAATATTGCCCCCTGCAAAATCAGGTTTGGACCCCAAGCCAGATCTTAGAAAGTGACGTTAAGTCCCTTACTTGACGTTGTTTAGCTTTTGGCCCCCAAGAAAATCCTGGGTCAAACAAGTCGTCATTACAGAGGAACAGTAGCGCACACAGGAATTTTTCAAGGGGGGGGGGTCCGGGGTTGAAAGTTCACCGTTCTTGTATCGTGCTATTTTTGATTTTGTCGATTTTCAGGAATAAAACATAGTAAAAAACTAATTATTGAATAAATAATTAGCATTAATTAATAAAATTAATCATTAATAAAAATATTTAATTAAATTTTACGTAATATATACTTAGAATTATAACCAATCGGAAAAAAATCAAGGGCTTAGGGGGCGGACCCCCAGGACCCCCCCCTTGTGTGCGCCACTGCAGATGAATGAAGATTGATAGGGATGGTAGAAGAGAACTTACAGGAATTGTGTGTGGTAACTGTTCAGTGCTTATATTTTTGACTGTCCAGCTATTCTTGCTGCTTTACAAGAAATAGGGGTCCTTTATTCATTTACAAACCTCTGTGTCGATAATATCGAACAGATGGGTCCATGGTTCTATTTGATTTAGTCCCGGTATGTACAAGACATCATCATCACGTGTAACATACATGAAAGGCAGGGGCGTAGCTACCGCCGTATCAATGATACGGGGCCCCTGAGCTACAGGGGCCCCAATATTTGTAATATTCTGACACTCTGAAATAAGTGTCTTTTATTTCGTTTCCAAGAATGGGCACTCAAGGAATTGTGATACAGGTCCCACTCAGGACTAGTTACGCCAGTGATGAAAGGTCTGTTTTCACGGTCTTCCGCAAACATCTAACATGTTGACGATTCACTCATTTTGTGAAAGGATTTCCGAAAAAAACATTAAACAAGAGTGTGGTGGAGGCGGTGGTCATATCCGACGCTCCCATTTCCGGGTTAAGACACAAATGTATCCACCAAGCTGCTAAATTAGAATACAAGTCCGTTATTAAAAGAGATATAACCAATACATGGAAATTGTCGAGTGATACTTTTAATAACAGGCAGGTGTTTTTCGACTTTTTTTTTCAAGCTACAACAAATTTGAAACTATCATTTTATTCACGCTTTACCTTTAAATTACGATAATTTCTTAAAAAAATAGCTTTTTGTGAATTATTAATTACAAACAGACAAAATTATTAATACTTGGGATAAAAGGATACTTATTACACCGAACAATAAAAATGTTCCTAATCTTGATATTAAATATAATTTAGGGTAATTTTTTTGAATATTTGAAATTGTTAATAATTAAACAGTCATAACTTAACTGGTATGATGCACTTAAATTTTTAACACGCTTTTATTAGCTTCACCTGTGTGTAAATGAATCTTTGAACTCGATATTTATTCACTTTAAAAGGCAGGATTAATTCGAAATTTTGCACATTTGACAAGGACCGATGACAATACAATAATTTAATAATTATGTTCCATTGTTCTCATCAGGATTAACTATTTCCAGTTCCCAGATTCGGCAACTAATTCCAGATCCCATTTCCAGATTTGGCGACTAAAAGATTAAGTTACAACTCTAATGTGAAAACGCTCATGGTTAATGCAAATACGACAAACAAACAAAAAAATGTATTATGCCGTATCGACGACTGTCAGGACCATCCTTTTGATTGGCCTGAAAGAATGCCATTGGGTATTCCATGCTCTAAAAAAATGACGCATTTAAGACTAATTCATCAGTGAATAAATAATAATTTAAAAAACTAAAACAATATGCTTTATTTGTAGATAGAACTAAAAAAATGAAAAATAAAAATTATAGTTTTAAAAAACTAAAAAACACACTTTTATAGTTCATCGAACTTAAAAATAAAACAATATAATTCTTAATATAAGAATAACGAGAAAATTAATGTCATTGTGGTAAAAGCTTGGGGTGCTTTGCACTTCATTTTTACACTAACTCAACATTTCGGAATAGAACTAGTAAAATTTAAAACAATTGATATCGAGCACCCCACACTTATACCACAATGAGATTAATTTTCTCGTTAATCATTTTATTCTTATATTAAGAATTAGAAGAATCCAAAATTAGTCATAACAAAGATTTGAAATGTAGCTTTCAGAACTCATATGCCAACTTCAAAGAAGCATTTATTTCCCCTCCTCATTCTTTGAAAACTAACTACATACCTAATTATTTCGAAACCGATACTGATTTGTTTGGCTTTAGTTAATGTTACATTCTAGTTATGCAATGAATCGCGGTTGTAATTTTCAAACTTTTAGTCAAATAATAAAAAAGAAATCCACACACACACTTGCTCTCTTAACGAACTTTCTCACAATGTTGTAACAGGATTGGGCAGTGATAGTAAAATTATCTATTGTAAAAGCATAATTCATGTTTAAATAATTTCTTATATTTGTATTACAACCGAAGCTAGAATATCAAGCAACTTGGAATAAATAATGCAAACAAAATGCATTGCATTCCATCTTTCTTTTAAATGGAATAACTGATATGTGTGCAGATTCTAAAATAGATCACAAAGTAAATATAGCTTTCAAGTAGTCCGCGGTGAAACAGGAGAATTTCTTGCTGTATCCTCTTTGTGAAAATAAATCTTAAAGGAATGCTATATGACAAAGAGTTGACCTTGACCAATCCAGTTTTGATTATTTATATTTCTCACCGATCCCCATTCTTTTTCGAGGAAAAAGTATTTCGCTTCGAAACACCAGGAATGTTTTCACATTATTATATTTTCTGTCTCTTTATTATTATTTATTTTAATTTGTAAGACCGAGACGAATATTTCGCTATACTGACTGTATGAAAGAAGATTATAAAATATGAGGAGATAAAATGAATCGAAAAAAAAATTTAGAGATAACTATCATTTTTTAATCTTATAATCTTTGCTAAAATAAGGGGAAAAAAAATAAAAACGATTAAGATTCTGATGTTTGTTTAAACTGAGAAGGATTACATAATTCATTCCTTAGAAATTTGAACGATCATTCAAATTTTACGATACGTCATCACACACACTTAACCCCCTAATCGGTCAATTTTTTTTACCTAAAATGTTTTAAAAAAGGCACATTTACATGTGTGGATGGAATTGCAATATTTTATTATTTAAATTTCCTTTTTATTATTATTCAAGTTTTATTTTGATCATTAATTGCAAAACTGAATTTCTATTCAATTCTCATTATTATTTACAATTTCTATTTAATATGTATTTTGTGTAAAATTATTATTTTATTGCATCTTTTACCAACGTCATCGACCAGTAGCGCACACAAGGGTGGGTTCCTAGGGGTTCGGACCCCCAAAGCCCTTGATTTTTTTTCCGATTGATTATAATTCCAAGTATATAGTACGTAAAATTTAATAAAGTATTTGTTATTAATGATTAATTTTATTAATTAATGCTAATTATTTATTCAAAAATTAGTTTTTTACTGTGTTTTGTTCCCGAAAATCGACGAAATCAAAAGGAGCATGATACAAGCAATGGTGAATTTTCGACCCCGGACCCCCTTCCTGAAAAATTCCTGTGTGCACTACTCCCATCGACAGTATTATCTTTTATGCGATGGCAACATGTTGTTTGCGTTGTGATGTCGTGAGCCCTTAAAATTACTTCATTACTTGGCAGCGAGAGGGAACACACACAGCTAATAGCTTAATTGTGCTAATCTTCCCAGCCTTTCGCTGAAGAAATTTCAAATCAGGTTTAATGTTTGTAAGTCTTGAAGTAGTCGTCTCCCGGGTGCGGCTGTCCCCGCCACATCTTCCGCTAGTACCACCCCGATCAAAATCCGAAGCGTCTACTCCGCAGACTCCATCACAACATCTTTAAGAGGCTATCACAGTTTCTTTCTCTTGGTCCTTGAGTTACGGCTGCCACCGCAACCTCTATAGTCTGTCTTCGAAGAAGAAAAAAATAAACTGATGCCGAAGATGATACAGAAATTGAAGATCTTCGTCAACTTTCGAGCCGATCCTTTAAAACCCCTGGGCGGGCCTATTTCACGCCCCCAATCATATCTGATTGGCCAGCGTAGCGGGTCTGCATACGGTGCTCATCGTCTTCGTTCCGAACTTCATGGTTCTTCGAGACAATAGGCCCACGTGACTGAAATCAAGTCCGTTGCAGTACCTACTACACCATATGGAGGGTCTATCAATATTCCTGTCACTTTAACACTGAAGGTAGTCTCCAGGGCTGACATTCTTTATCATTCAAATAATGCGAGGTCAACATGTGCGAAGGAACTATACAATAGAAACTGTTCCCAGGAAAAATTTTTTTTATAGATTGTTGATACTAAAATCGTCTGGGTGTCGAGAAGGAAAAGGTGTGGCAACATCAAAGCCGTTTTCAGAATCGGCTCAACATATATTTTGCCCCAGGCAAGAGGGAAGAATACAATGTCCCATCTGGGCATTCTGCTCACCTCAGTACATCAACCTTGACAAGTATTGCCGGGAAGTGCTCGTCCAATGAGCATACGCTGCAGTGTAATACAGTTTGAAATGTCAGTCGCTATACTGTCTCTCGCGAGGAGAGGCTGGACGCACAAAGCTACTGGCATTTGTTTAAAACTTTCTACACTTGGGACTAATAAAGACTCTTGTTTTTAAAACTCGACTATTTTAATTTTGCGTAGAAAGGTTTAAACAAGTACCAGCAGCTTTATGTCCCGAGAACCTCTCCTAGCGAGTGACATTTTATAATTGTGGAGCACTCCCGCCCCCCTAAATATTTGCTTTTAATAATTACACTCTGCATTCTAGAATAATGCTTCATATATCTTAAAATAATTCAACTAAAACTTACAAAACATTTTCGTGTGCATTACTTTTTTACTAACGATTAAGGGCTTTGTATGTGTATGCATGCATATATACACACACGCACAATTGGATGCATGGTGTAATACAAAGTCTTATATTGCAACCGGGTCTGAAATACATCAGCTTTTTTTTTTGGATCATCTTTCTATTTTTAATTCTTTTCAAGCAAGAAATAGTACATTGCAAGTATTTTAGTACCATGGACAAATTGCACCGCTTAAAAAAACTCTAGCACTTAAAATCTCTACAAGAATTAAAAATACGTGCAAATCAAAGATAGAAAGTTGAAAATTTCAGTTCCTGTACAGCGTACGTGCAAACAGGTTGCGGTCAGGCAAATTGGTTAAGGGTATAAAAATGTAAAAGCATTGTAACGATTCTCGCCACACAGCTGTGAATCGGCATCTTTGTGGATCATCACACATGCATTTTGCACCTGAATCTTTAAAGTTATTGCGTGGTCCCGCCTTGGACCACCTCGGCAACATTTGACACCACGAGGTACCCTTTTCCCGACTAGCAGGATGTAACTGGAAGCTAAAACGACGCCGGCCGCCGATCTCCGAAGCAGGGAGAGAGAGAGAGAAGATGGCTGACAACCTCCGTTGAGAGCGGGCCCCAAAAGAAAACTCCTTCCTCACAAACCACATCATTTGAACTCTAATAATCTTTTAATACGCTTCATAACTTCAATGTATAGTCTGTAAACAATAGCTGTGATGTAAATAAACTAATTGTTTAAATTAATCAATATCACGCTACCGTTATTCATCTCAAACGTCACAGCGTGTTTCCCCTTAAAAAAGTATGCACTGTTCGTACCCGCAATAAATTGTTTTCCATTAGCTTAAATGTTATCATTATTAATTAGTAAACTAATTAAATTTTCTAAAAGTAAACGATTTTTACAAAATATTTCGGATCAAAATATATTTAAAGGCAGCTACTTGCAGAACAATATAACGTAAAATAAACAATAAATATGAAGAAGAGTGACTCAGTCACTCATCACGATATCTCTTGAAATATTAGATCCACAGATATCAAATTTGGCAGGCATGATTCTTTTGTTTAGAGATAAACTAAAAAAGGATTTTGTGAAAATCGACCGCCAAGAGGAGTTGCGGGAGTGCTGAAGGCAAAAGTTCCCTTTGAACTCCTATTAGAACTAGAGATTTAAAATTTGGCAAATATGTTTATTTTGTTCAGTAGAGTCTGATAAGAACGGATTTGGGAAAATCAACCCCCAAAGAAAGATTGATGGGGATGACGGGGGAGTTACTTAGAAAAAGAAAGAAAGAAAATCCCGTTTTTGAAGTACACTCTAACGGGAAAAAAAATCCCTACATCAAGAAAGACTTGTGTTAGATAAACGAAATTTGGAATGGGTTCACAGATCTGAAAGATGACACCGATTTAAATTATGCGCTTAAGTGTGGCGCTAGTAGTGCCACTCAGAACTTGCAAATCAGAGTTATGTTAAATGCGTCCTGTAGAGTTCACAAGTGTTATTTGTCCGTGAAATTTGACGTATTGAGTTGATGTTAGTCAAGAATGGCTTCAAGAAGACAAAGAAGCCATTATCAACAGCTCACCGAATTCGAACGAGGTCGTGTAATAGGGCTACGAGAAAGTGGATTTTCTTTCTTCGATGTTGCAGAAAGACTTGGCCGACATGTATCCACTGTGCATGATTGTTAGGAGCTGTGGTGAAGGGATGATATTGCCTTAAGAATTCCGGGCAGCCACGTGGCACTACTGAGAGAGAAGACCGCCGTATTCGGCGCACAACTGTGGCGCATCGTACTGCGTCTGCGGTAGAAATTCGAGCTGCAGTTGATACAACGGTGACACAACGAACTGTTAAAAATAGGTTACTTCAAGGACAGCTCCGAGACAGGCACCCTGTAGCATGTATTCCGCTGACTCCAAGCCATTGCCGTTTACGACGCCAGTGGTGTCAAGTCAGATCTCATTGGAGATCTGCTGCTTTTTCTAATGAAAGTTGCTCCTGCTTTGGTGCCAGTGATGGCCGTATGTTGGTCAGTTGTTGCAACCAAACAGTTTGCGGCCTAGATACACTGCACCTACACCTGAGGTCATGGTCTGAGGAGCAATTTCCTATGACAGTGGAGCATTCTCGTGGTTATCCCAAATACTCTGACTGCAGATTTGAACGTCTGTCTGGTAATTCAACCTATAGTACTGCCGTTCATGCATAGTATTCAAGTGGGAGTTTTCCAACAGGATAATGCTCATCCTCACACCACTGTTGTAACGCAACGTGCTCTACAGAGTGTTGGCAAGTGACCTTGTGTGGCCTGCCAGATCGCCAGATTTGTATTCAATTGAGAATGTGTGGGATATCATTGGATGACAACTCCAGAATCATCCGCAGCCAGTACTGACTGTTCCAGTGTTGATACAACAAGTACATTAAGCATGGGATTCCATATCGCAAAGTGACATTTGGCACCTGTAACACACAATGCATGCTCGCTTGTAGGCTTACATTCAAAATTATGGAGATTACATCGGCTATTAATGTAACAGCATTTCACATTTGAAATGCATTTCCTTGAGCTTAAATTAACCTGTGACCTTGAAAATTTAATCAATTAAATTTGTTAACTAGAGACCTGCATTGTCCAAATTTCCTTACTCTACAATAATTTTTTCTTGGGAATTTTTCCCCCCGTCAGTATATTAGACTTACACCTTGAAATTTTGCAAGCATGTTCTTTCTGTTGAGTATAGATGCGCTAAGTGATTTGCTTAACAGAAAGATTCACTTTTTTGAAAATATATTTCCAAGGGAGTTTGCGATGATTTTATAGATAAAATGGTTACAGTTTTTGAACGACTTATATGTTTAACAGACTTTAAATTTGAAAAAGTATCTCTTCTGTTCAGTAGAGATCCGCTAAGAGAATGGGTTTTCTAGAAATTGTCTACCTTCGATTTACGGAGATTACAGATAAAAAAAAAATTTCCCGTCTTTGAGTTATTAGACCTACAGACTTGAAATTTGGGCAAGCATGGTTTCTTTTGATGAGTAGAGATCCTCTATAAAGGGAGTTTGAGGAAATCGACTCCGGAGGGGTCCTTATAGAAACGTGAAAGATAAATATACTTCTGTTTTAGAAATTCAAGTTCTGTCCTATTAAATCAAAAAGCAAATATAAGATTTTTTTAGTTATAATATTAAAAGCCTAATATTATAAGACTACTAAGATACAAATAACTTTTAAAAACATGTTATAGTCATACAATATAATGAAAAACTCATCGAAGCGGGAGGGTAATGCCTAGTTATAAGAATATAAATATAGTTTTGTATACTGGAAAAAAATGACACATTACAACAGACAACACTCACTCGATTTCATGGTAACAGTGGGACACTTTTCAATATGATTAAACGTACTGCGCTGAAGTCTATTTCGTTTTTAGAGGAAACATCCTTAAGCTGGCAATCACTGGTGTAGCTATCTTTGAGTGGACCCTGTATCAAAATTCATTGGAGGCCCTCTTCTGGGGCCCTTAACATTTTACCAGTTTTTGCTTATGAATTTTGGGGCCCTGAAGCCTGGGGCCCCATATCATTATACGGTGATAGCTACGCCCCTGCTGCCAATACAATGAACTAAAACTAATATAAATAATATTCAAAAGTAAAAGAAAATCAACCGAACACGCTCAATGACATAACGCAGGAGGTTCGCAATAGAGTCAATTTAGAAATATTTTTATGAACTTCGGAAATATGTAAAATCTAATTTCATCAACAGAAACACACACACAAAATACTCATTTACAAATCATTGATAAGGCCCGTTCTCACATAGGCTGCAGAAAAGTGGGCAATGATCGAGAAAGACAAGGAGACTCTAGCTGTATTTGAAAGAATAGAATCCTTAGAAGTATTTTTTGCAGGCTTAAAATATGATAACATTTGAAATAGAAGAACCAGTTTAGAAATTCATATACTTTTTAAAGAACCAGAATTATTAAATTCATTGCAATACAAAGGTTAAAATGGGCAGGACACCTGATAAGATTGGACGACAATCGAATCATGAAAAAGATCTTTGTGCCAAACCATATGGTACTCCAAAAGAGGAAGCCCAAGACGAAGGTGGATCGATTGCCTAGAGAAAATCTAAAACTAATACATATAATCTCAGAAACTGGAAAAGTCAGATCTAAAACAGGACAGCCTGGAATGGAATTCTTAGGAAGGCTAAGGTCCATCCTGGGCTGTCGTGCCATTGAGGAAGGAAGAAAAAATATCTGGTTATTTAAAAAAATAATACTTTTTTTTTCAATTCTATATGATAAAGAGAACAATCTCTTTTTATATCAATATTTTTATATTCATAGTTAAGTAATGTCATTTCGAAACAACTACTCCTACAGATATTACACAGGATGCCGAAGTATATTCATATAGGTATACAGCTGATACACCACCCGTTGCTATTTAAATAGAGATATGCTTATAGTTAGTCTGTAACTGAGATATTATACTATGACTGTATCGGAATGCTCTTTGACAGCTTAGCAAATAATTTTGACATTTCTAACGATAAAAAAGCTATGAAAAATCTGGGTTCCAGCTATTTGAGTCACTTATTCTCGTAAAAAAATTATTTCATTGTACATAAATAACACAAATTTATTTTTATGTTATACAAAAAGAGTATTAAAATTTTTTCTATAAATTTTCTTATTATGCCTAAAGGTTTTTACGATTAAGTTATTTTAAAACTCAGTTTAATTTTATAAAACTATTTAGAAATTTTCAATTTCAATTATGATAGATATATTTTGATAAGTTTTGAGTTGCATAAAACTCAAAATATTTATCAAGTAACATTCTGTAGTAATTTTCTGAGCTATGATTTCGGTTTCATTCTATACTCCGTTTCACCTTAAGTTGGCAGCGCTGGGAAGGGTACGATGACCAATTTACAGCCGCTACGGGGTTACTCTAGGAGAAGAGTGTGACTATAACAAATAAAATTCTCCATAGTTGGCGAGCAGAAAAAAAAAATGTTCTTGAAAAATTTGTTCTTTAAAATTGTAATGAGGTTTTTTGATAATAGTATAAGCCTTTTATTTAACCGAGATATTTAAGGGTTTGCATTTCAATATGTTTAAAAATATTGATTAATTAACTATCAAGTCGCAAAGCAAATGGCGTTGATTTGGCGCGAATACTTTGGAAGAATGTAATCTTGAAAACCGGTTTTTTCAGCCAAATGTTGTTGTTGTCAGCCAAAAGTCAAGTTAATATTTTCGTCTGTATTCGTTCACAGGTATTAAAGAAGAAATGCTTTTAAGATGTGTGTGATTAACTTAAAATATATCTATTTTTAAACCCACAATTTCTATAATACATGATACTTTTTAACAATTTTCTGTGCATTTGCTTTGATTTAAATTCCAAAACTATAGGAACTACTTTTTCAAGCGGATTGTTACATTCCCTACCTTTCCCAACGCTGCCAACTTGAGGTGAAACAGAGTTTTTTTATAAAACATTTTTCCACTCTTAAATTGAATTCATTAAAAATATTTTTGAGCACAATCAACTCTTTTAGTGTGAAATGTTTACTAATTCTAATTTTCATTACTAAAATCAGTTCTTGATTATGTTTTGAGTTTTTTAATTCTTCATAATTACTTAATTAAAATTGATTTCAAGGCCAATTTTTGATTTAAAAATAGTTTCTGTGACTTAGAAGTTTTATCATTAATTTTTTCCTGTTGAGAAAATATCATGGCCAAAAGCATTCTCAGGTTGCTGTGAGAAACAATATATCGAAGAGACGGAATACTACTGAAAATGATGTATCTAAAAATCAGTCCTCTGCGGATACTGCAATTAGATTTCCAAAAACAAGTATTCTAAATTTAAAGTATTGAAGATAAAACTAAAAAATTTCATTAATGTAACAAACTACATTATACTAAACATATTGTAGTACTATATTTTATCATTTTATAATGTCGCACAACAAGAGCTAAAACATCCTAAACAGCCCAATTTAAAACTGAAAAAATGTAAATTTTATGAACAAATTTGGCTATTTTGTAGCTTAAGTTAGTATCATTATTTTATTTTGTTCATAAATATTTCGTGTTTAAAAACTTTTGAGAAAATATTAGGTGAAGAGGTTAAGCTGAATAAACTGTCGTCGTAACAAATGCTATCAATATTATGCAAAAATATATTCTGAATGAAAAAAAATATTTTTCGTCATATTTAATTAAAATAGTGTTTTAATATAGAACACATATATTGAAAAGTAACATATTAAAAAAATTAGAGCTTTACGGGCATTTTAAGTTTTTATTTTATGCCTTTACAAACTTTAAATGCGTTTTTCTCGGACTTTCAATTTTGAAGGTATAAGTGTTTTCTAATCCCTAAAGCTTTTTTGTTCATCATAGAGCCCTGAATTTTTTTGAATCTGCTCCCAAACATATGTTCTATAAAAGTTAGTATGGATTTAGGACTTACATCCTAAGTTATTTTTTTAAGAAATTTTAAAGTTATTATTTTAAAAATTTTTGGGTTTTTTCCAGGTTTTTCGAGAAACATAATTATTAAAAATCAACAAGGGAATAGAATTTTCAAATTCATACTAACTTTTGTTCACAATAATCTAAGAAACATAAATCACTTAAAATGATTACAAAATTTTAAAAACTGAGCATTTTATAAGTTTGAAAAAATTTCAAAAATTCTTAATTTTTTAAAATTGTAAAACTGACTGGTCAAACTGACTTTTTACTTTCGGAATCAACTTAATCATATAATCTGAATATAAAACATAACGGGCCTGGTGGTCGAGTGGTAGCGTATCGTGCTTCCACGCCACAGGCCTGGGTTCTATTCCTGGGATGGGCAACGCTCATCTTTTCATCCCTATTGCAGTAGATAGATAAATGAGTACCAAGCTTCCTTGGGGTCTTAAACACTGGGGTTCTGACTGGGCTTCAGACTGACCACATGATTGGGACATCTGCTCATGCCCCCTCAGCGCCCAATGGTCACGTTTACTGGGATGGGCACAGTAGGCCCTGGCCAACATGAGGTTGTTGCGCCTCTGAGTTGGAGTTTAGAAACAAGTTATTTTACTTTTACTGGCTCCAAAATTTTTTTCCAAAAGGGTACTGTATAGTCTTAATTTACAAAATAGCTATAAATTTATCTTAAAGAGTTATTTTTCAGATTTTTTCGTAATTCCGTAAATGTCAGTAATTCTGGAGATATTTGTCAAATAAGGTCATTTACAAATTTATCAACTTCCATCTACTCAAGAGGGCTGCGGTAGCCCAACAGTCAAGGTATCGGATCATTGCAGGCATGTCATGTGATTTCGAGCCCAGTATCCCTAAAGACCCGCCGTGTAAGGGAGCGATGCACGTTAAATCTGTCGAGAGCTTAAACGTCCTCCCTTTGGTGTGATGTGGTAGTTAGGAGAGGGGTGCAGCTCAGGTGTCGTTCTCGTCGCTTGACCATGGTTCAAAATTACGAGGTCCGTCGCCAAAAACCCTCGTGTAGCTTAACAGTGCGACGTTAATATTCTCTCACTCTCTCATCCACTCAAAAATTGACAAAATTGTATCGCATGCCACATGTGACACGCATGCCATTGGTTGCCTATCCCTGCTATAGAGAGTGGTATATTTTATCCTACTACTCCTTTTTGTCCGGGTTGACCCATTTTTTCTGTTCGTAATATTTTCTCCCATACCATAATGCTAAATGATCTAGACTTGACCATTACGTGTCAAAATGGAAAATTAATCATTTATGAATGTTTTGAAATTTTGATTATAAACAGATGCATGAATTACAATGTTTCAAAATTTTAATGAAAATTGAGACATTTTTTTCTGTTTGCAAATATGGTCCACATTTAATTCAGGATCACTTACATTTGGTGAAGACAGCCTTAAAATTAGCTATTTCTTTTAAAAAAAACAATGGCATTGCTAAGATTATCTACTTCAGTTCTTCTATAATTATATTTTATCCTTTTTTACAAGCAAAAGATTTTTTTAAAAAAGACCAATTATATAAGTTTAATTTGAAGGTTATAATTGTATAAGGATGGATGGGGATGTTCAATGACATATTAAGAAATCATCTGAAAATAATTAATCTTTAAAGAATTTGAATTCTCAAAACTGAGTGCTCATTCAAATAATATCCATCTATATCAATTAACTACAACTACAACTTCTCCTCTTATGATAATGAGAAGTTAAAAATATTTCCTCTAGAAATTTTTCTAGGTAAAAAAAGCCGAAAGATTTACTGTTGAATCATGGAGTAACGGTTCGGAAAAAAAATAAAAAATAGTCCTCTAACTGTCAACTGAAGTTTCAGGGTTAAGGACGTTCTTTTGTTGTCAACGGCATATAAAACAATATTTCCCAACCACTGTTTTCTAAATCACGACATTTTTTTATTGGTTTTGGGTGCTGATTTTCAGTTCATTCAAAAACTTTATTTATTATCCTGAATCATTATCTTGAGTCCATTGACTCTTTGACAGTATGTGCACTCATAGCGGATACTGAAATCGTAATTCTTCCACGTAACAATACACGTTTTGAAAAATCTATTGTTAAGCTGTACTAACTACTTCGCAGTGAAAAGTGTGCTACATGGCTTGCTTTGTAATGTTAGGTGATTAAATTGCAAAACTAACAAAAGCGTTCGTCTAGAAAAATTTTAAAAGATTTACTATGTGATTTAAGTACATTGGTTGCATAAAAAAATATTTTTCTCTTCTGTATTTTCCGTATAGAATATTCTTCAAGACATTTAGATGTCATAAAATGTAGTTAGACATTTCTCAAGAATGTAAAAATAAAAGGTTTTGCATTCTGTCTCACGAGACACTAAATATGTCAGATTTCTCTAATATACGAATGAGATTTTAGATACTATAGATTCCATGCAGTTTTTGCCTCCCTTGGATTTATAATTTGTAACATTATTCATTTTATGATATATATAAATAAGTAAATAATAATTATTATTTTTCAATTCCTACTGTTAGCTCACACTCTATATATTTATTTATTTATCTTGGTGGAATTTTCAATCGTTAATAAAATACATTTTAAAGCGTTCAATTGAGCTGAAATTTTATATACATGATTATTTTGGATGACAAGACAGTGATTTAATTATAATTAATAAAAATTTACTGATTAAGACTAATTATTCAGAGAATTACAAATACAGCAATGTTGGTATCATTTTTGGTGACTTGTGTCAAAACTTGAAAAGGTTTCTTTCTCGTATTTTAAAGCTCTCATTTGAGCTGAAATTTTCTATACACTATTGTTTGGGGGAAAAATACGATAATTTAATTTTAATTCGTTAAAATTAATTGACTGAAACTAATTATTTAAAGAATTACAGATACAGCCACGTTGGTTTCTTTTCTAGCGACTTGGGTCAAAACTTTAAAAGATTTTTTTGCACGTTTTAAGGCATTGGGTTGAACTGAAATTTTATATACACGATTGTTTTGGATGACAGTACAATACTTTAATTTTAATTATTTAAAATTAATGACCACTTAATGTTGTGATTCTGTCATGTATATACATATTTATATTAATTGTAACTATTTAATAAAAAGTAGCTAAAATAAAGTTTTTCTTTGCCGATCTAAGTAGGAATTGACTTAAAAATTTTTTATATTCTTGTTATTTTTCTCTTTAAAAAAAGTTATATTTTATGGGGATTGAAAAATAAAATTTTACAAATTAAAAGATTGAACTGTTGTGGCTCGATTTATGGCTTTCTTTTATAATTAGTTTTGAGGCAAATTCAGCATCTGCAAAAGATTTGTTATTGGGTTAAAAATGTATTAACCATATTCCAAACTATAAATTCATCATTTATTTTTTTAAAGTGAAAAGTAATTTAAATTTTCCAATTTATATGAGACTTTTAAGGCTGTCTTCGGCTAATGTTAAAGAATGAGACCCGAATTCGTAACTTTTTTTCTGATATAAAAAATTACTCCAACATTAATATTATATTCTGGCTTCGCTATCCTATATTGTAGAGAATCACTTATTTTTTGATACTGCTCATTTTTATTTGAGTTAACATATTGATTTCTTTTATAAAATGTGTTTCGCATTTTTTCTCCTATACCGTAATGCTAAATGAGCTATCCTTTCACATGTTAAAAGAAAAAATTAATTAATTATGAACTATTTTGAAATTTTAAAAACACTATATTATAAACAAATGTATGAGTTACAATGTTACAAATTTTTATAAAAATTGAGGTGTTTTTCTGTCCGAAAACGTGTTCCATGTTCAGTTCACGCTCTCGGAAAATATGGCGAAAATGGCCTTAAACATGCTCTTGAAAATGATAAGTGTAACTGAAAATTAAAAAGAAACCTAAAAAGGGCCTAATTTTGATCCTGAATAGTGGTCGTGGTCGCCGAGTGGTCATGGTCAGAGTTGTCGGGTTGAGACCTAGTTCCACTGAAATTTGTAGAGGAGCTAATGCCCGTTAAATCTGTCAAGGCTCAAAGTTCTTCCCTAGGCGTGGTGTGGTAATTTGGAGAGGGATGGGTGCCAGCTCAGGTATGTTCTCGCCCCTTGACCATATATCAAAATCATGATGTCCTTCGCCAATAGCCCTCGTGTGTTGCTTCAGAGTGCGATGCAAAAATCAAATAATTGATCCTGAATAATGAATTGTACTGTATTTTTTCTTCAAAATTTTGCAATACTTTAAAAGCTACTAAACTAAACTCAGTGGCGAAACAGCCCATGGCTGGCCAAGGCCTACTGTTTTCATGACCTTGGATACTGAGGCGCATCAGTAGATGTTCCGATCAGGTGGTCAGTCTGAAGTGAAACCCCCAGTGATTAGTCCCTAAGCATGCTTGTTACTCATTTATCGACCCACTGAAGGGAGTGCATCTTACAGTCTAAGAAATTAAAGCTTAGAACGCCATCAAACATAGCGTTTTTGAATGAATTAAAATTTTGTAGCTAAAAAGAACATTTTCACATGAATACATTGACAATTTTATTTTATATTACTCAAAACATATTTATATCGATTTACTAATTACAATTAAAACGTAATGTAATTTGAAGTATCTGTGTTTCTGACGTTGTTTATAATTAAGACCAGATTAAAGGCCCGGGCCCAAGGCCTAGTTTCGTTCTCGATTCTGTCTTAATAAGATCCTAATCCGGATAATTTTAACGGGGTCAAATATTCTTCCCGTATATATTCTTCGAAAAACAGGGAATTTCAAACTTCATGCCAACTGGCAAAACTATTATTATGTGATGACCGTTGTCCAATGTCTAGGCCTAACCTTAATACCATGATCAATCTTCAACTCATTTAGTTGAAATGTGGCCATGGGTCGAACAGGTTTGCGCCTAGGTTTTGAGATTGAGAGTCGCACATTTATTTGTTTCAAATTATCGTTTGAACGAGTATTTGACACTACATGCGACAGTGCAAAGGTGGCGAAACTTTTTGGATCAACGTGCCATTTTATTTTAAAGAGAAATGTTTAATGAGGTATAGACGTGCTGTCAAATAATTTTGACTTGTGATTATTGGGAAAATAATAAAACTAAATGTGAACAACTCAAAACTTTGTTTACTACGAAACAATACCTTTTGCACTAAATAGTAGTAAATGTTTTATATAGTTATATGTAATTCTAATTAAAGTAACACAAATGTGACTTTTGTTGTTGCAGATTACATGACAACTTATTTTAGGATTGTAAGATGTTGCTTTTAGCAAATGCATGCTAAATTGGAGTCATTTGCTAAACGGCTACTATATATAAGCGAGTTTTTAATGTTATTCATCTCTGAAAATAATGTCTCACAGGCATAGTTAGTAGAGGAAAGTATGTTTAAAATAACATGAACCAGCTTTTTCAAATAGTTAAATGTGTCTGGAATCGAATTCCATGTTTCCAAAATTTCGTTACAAACATTTGTACTTATATTGTTTGTTAATCTTTCTGTTTCAATCAAATCCAACTTTTCCTTTGTTTTAATAAATTTTTGAATTCATGTTGAACTAGACTGGAAATCAATCAGAGTTGCATTTCAAATTCTTCAATTTCCAACCAACAAGTTCAGTTTATCGAATGAAGTTACATCAGTGTATATAATAAACTCGAGCGTTTTCGATAATTCTTCGAACAGAGAAAATCTCACTGAAAATTTCTTGATTGAAGAATCAGCCACCGCCCCACGACCGATCACTTTTGTTTGTTCGTAATAGTGAACTTGTTGTTTTGAACTTAAGTTCAAACAGTTTTGATTGGTGGCGTGCCCAAAATATTGTATTGCGTGTCGTCAATGGCACGCGTGCCATTGGTTTACTATCCCTGCTATATACTGTCTACTTTTAAAGATCTCAAGTAGGGTCTACTTTTACATAGGGGCCTAGGGCTTCAAAAATCTTAAGATTTCTCTGGGCCCAGGGCCTTAAAGAGTCTTAAGACGTTCCAGAGCAGGGGAGGAGTTTAGATATGAACATTTTGGAATGACAAAATGAATATAGTAAGAAATTTGATAAAAATGGAATATCCTCAAATATCTTTAAGTTGCAGTTTTGATGTATCCGCTTCACGTTTCTGGTTCCTTAACTACACAGTACGTCGAATAAGTTTTAAGACTCGTCCCAGAACGCAGGTTCTAATGATACCATGAGTGTAAATGCACATGTGTGCATGACGTCCATGGTCAGATGACACACTGCCAACAAGTTGGGCGTATTTAGTTAAGTAGCCGAGAAAAGACGAGCGTTCATTGCAGGAGTGAATTTTTTCTATGTTGATTTTTTAAGATGGAGAAAAGAGCTGTGATTAAATTTAACGCAAAACTTGGTAAAAAAATGCTTCGGAAACATATCAAATCATAAAACAAGTTTACGGTGACTGCTTGTTTAAGTATAGATCAAATGTTTTTGTGTGGTCCAAACGTTTTTTGGATGGAAGAGATTCGTTAGAAGATGATCAATGAAGTGAAAAACCACAATTTCATCTAGGACACCTGAAATCATTGAGAAAGTACGAAATTTTGTGGCAAACGATCACTGTGCGTCACTGAGATTGATGGAAGACTCTTTAAGCACCAACAAAGAAACGATTCGAACCATCCTGCATGAAGATTTAGGCAAAACGAAAGTGGGTGCTAAATTTGTTCCACACACTTTAAACTCCGAACAAAAAGCAATGAGAAATGTACATATTGGAGAGATATCATTTCAGTCGCTGAAAACGATTCAAACTTCTTCAAGTTCAATGCAACTGGTGATGAATTTGGTGCTTCCAATATGATTCTCAAACAAAGTGACAAATTGCGGAATGGAAGTCACAAAATTCACCGAAAGCCAAAAGATCAAGGAAAGTTCCATCCAAAATCAAAACAATGTTCATTACATTTTCCCGGTAGTTAAGGGTTATTATCCACAAAAAATTTGTTCCAATTGGACAAACAGTTATAGGTCAGTACTACTTAGCTGTTTTCAAGCTTTTATTGGCCAAAATGCGTCGCATTCGTCCAGAAAATCAGGTTGAAAGCAGTTGGTGTTTATTGCACGACAATACACCCAGTCACACCTCTATTACTGTTCGTCGATTTTTGGCGAAAAAGAGTGTTTGTATGTTGAACCATCCTTTGTATTCACCTGATTTAGCCCCCTGTGACTACTCCTTATTTCCAAAACTTAAAATGAAGTTAAAAGGGTGTTATTTTGAGGATATTTAGACCAGACAAGTAGCTTCGACGCATGCTTTTCAGGCCATTCTGCAAAGTTATTCATATAAAAGGCATTCAATTCACTAATAAATCGCTGTAACAATAGCAATGAAACCGGAGGATCTTATTTTGAATAAAAAACCAAAAGTGGAATTGATTTCTTGTTTCCATTTCTTTTTACAGACCCAGTCTTAAAACTTATTTGGCACGCACTGTGTATACCCAAAACAATCACAGCTAGAAAATGTGGTCGACACGTGAACAAATTTCTTCTCTCCACACTCACGCTGAAATAAATATTTTATGTTCTGTCAGATTTTTAATATGCTTCACCCGAACTACAGGACTTTCTTCTGAGGACCGAATTTGTTACCTACACACACACGCATTGGTTGCGAATTAATTTCTTTATCCAAGGTTCGATTTAACCCTTTTTCTACCGGCGATACTTATAAGTACCACTCACTTTAAAATTATACATAGAATAACCATTTTCACGAATATTCTGACAAAACTTAGCAGGAATATTCTTTAAAATTCTCTCTTCCAAGATATATATTCTATGATAAATATTTTAGCAGGGAAGACGTGAATAGTTCTATAGCAAAAGGTGCGTTTTCAGCTCACCTTTTGATCGGATTGCGAAGTTTTCATTTTTGTTCCGAAAAAGTTAATGTCAAAGGGTAAGTGTATCTTATTTTTTCATATGTTAATGTGGAGACCTTAGAAAACTATCTGACTATTTATTTTAAGAGATCAGTGTATATAATTAATTTTACAGACTGAAGAACTTTGTGGCACTTATAAGGTCTGACAGCACACTGGGTGTTGTAGCAAGAGCTTAGTTTGTTTTTTCGTCCGTGTAGTTTTTTTGTTGTGTTGTAGTGTTATCATTATAGTGCAATAGAGCTATGCCTTTTTTAGCATTTCTTTCTTCTTAACTTTTTTTTTTCTTTTTGTTTTATTTTCTAAAGTTTTTTTAAAAATTTTAAACTTTGAATCTGAGCTTTTTTGTCACAATTAAATGAAATATCTGTTCTTATTTAAAAAATTTAGAACATTTGAATTTCTTTATGTGTAACTGAGATTTAACAATAATTGGAGATTTTCAAGGTGCTCTCTATTATTATTATTATTTCCTTTTCCTAGAAAGCCTGGGAAAAAGAAACTCAGTCTTCAAGAGACTTTGGATTTATTACCATCCATCTGAAATCAGTGATATACTAACAGATGATTTTTCAGATGAAGAAGTCCCAGCAAATAATCTGTTGGAATTTTCGTTAGATTCTTAAGATGACGATCAAGATACTGAACAAGACTCAAGGTGCAGTAGTCCATGTTAAGAAACTACAACATTTCCCACCCCAGGATGCAGCTCTTAAAAAAACACAATCGAAATCTCACTCAAAAAAGAAAAACTGTTTTTTGAATATCATCAAATTAAGTTTATGCTTTAAAGCTGTTTTTATGCATAAAAAACATATATATAAAGATAAGTAAAGTAAGTAAAAGAAGTAAATAAATTATATATAAAGAATTTCATAATCTTTAAAAATAAGTATTTTGTGCTGTAAAATATTAGTGTTCTCTGATTATTTAGCATTTTTAAGAGTTAAAACTGTGTTAAAAAGTCATTCGGTCTTTTCGTATTATGAGAATATTTGAGACCTTTGTGGACTGACGGTACTTTAATGTACTAATTTAATTAATTAGCTCTAACGGATTAAATTTCCCAATGTTGAGTATTTTTTTTATGTATATCCCTAAATTTTCAATGTAGTGATTCAAAAAGAAAAAGAAAAGAAAAAAAATATTGCAAGAAAAAATTTGCATATTTCAAAGATTCCGTCTCTATAGATACAGGTCTAACTAATAAAAGTGTCGGAGAAGAAATATTAAATGTCAGATTGTATTATCACCTTTTAAACGTATTGCTATAATGTTAATTCGATATCACTTCTAAACGTATTGCTTTATAAAAATAAAAAATATATTTAGCAGTTAGAACATAAATTATTTTTTTCACATGCACGAGTCTTTTTTTATTTCCATTTTCAGAAAAACTAGACTTATATTATGGTAAGAAATTGCTAAAGCTCCCACACTAAACTTTTTTATATAAAGAACACTTTTTTTGTTTGATTTGTATTAGCCACGAGCCTATTCGCGGTTTTAGGGTTGTACCTTAATCTTTTCGTCGCTAAATCTGGAATTAGTCGCCAAATCTGAAAATGGTTTATGCAATAAGTCGCCAAATCTGGAAGTGGTATACGGAATTAGTCGCCCCAAATCTATAAATCGTATTCCTAACTATCCTGATCAGGACAATGGAACAAAATTATGAAATTATTGTATTGTCATTGGTCCTTGACAAGTGTGCAAAATTTCGAATTAATCTGACCTTTTAAAGTGGGTAAAAATCGAGTTCAAAGATTCCGTTACATACATGTGAAACTTATAAAAGCGTGTTCAAAAGAGTACATTTCGAACAGAAAAACTAGGTTTTTGCTGTCGTCTGGGTAAACATTACTTCAGCAAATTTGTGTTATTGTCGGAGAGGTAGGGTGAAGGAGCGTGTATTAACGTCGCACGATAAAGCAACACGAGAGTTATTGAAGACAGGCCAAGAGACAAGGATGACAGTTGAACTAGCCCACCTCTCTCCAAATAACCACCTCGCACCAACGAAATGACTTTGAGCCTCGACAGGTGGCCGCGGCAGCTAAGTAGTTATGGTCCCAAACTCGTGGCCAGAGTGTCACGGGTTCGAGTACTGGTGTCTCTGCTGACTCATCGTGTAGAGAGGGTCGATGCACGCTAAATCTGTCGAGGCTCAATGTCCTCCCGTTGGTGTGATGTGGTAGTTTAGAGAGAAGAGTGCTAGTTGAGGTGTCGTCCTCGTCATTTGCCCGAGGTTCAAAATTACAAGAGTCGTAGCTAATAGGCCACGTGTTGCTTTACAGTGCGACGTTAATATAAGTCTCACTCTGTTACTTGAGCCTCGAGAGATTTAATGTGTATCAGCCTCTGTACATGATGGGTCTTCAGTGGCACTAGGGCTCGAACTCTGGTCACGAGTTCACGACCATAACCACTAGGCTACCGCGGTCACTCTGAAGGGGTAGATTTTGTGCAAAGGTGCCAGGGTGAGATAACTTTCATCTTTACAACAGGCGCAAACAATTTAGATATAGCTCTCTCCATACCAGTGGTCTTCAAACCGTGTTCCACGGCACCCTGAGGTTTCACGAGATGTATCCAGGGTTTCACGAGTTATATCAGGGGTTCCGCGAGTCAAAATAAAAAAGAAAATTATAAATGATTAAAATTTGCATTCTCTATAGAATTTGTATGACCACTCAAGTATCTAAAACTATTTCTCACGTTGAGAAACAGTGTTTTAGATAATTATTCTACTGAAGATTCTCTACTCTTTAAATACCGTAAAATCCGGCGTATAACGCGCACTTTTAACGTAAAAATATCAAAACTTAAGGGCGCACGATATACGCCGGGTATAAAAACGATAGCTTTAAAAATAATAAAGAGATGAGCATAAAGAATCTACTTCAATGCTTCTCTCTCTCTCCCCCGAAACACTACATATTTAAAATAAATGATTTGCCTAATAAACTAAAAGAGTTGTTGTTCTAGAAGTATACTATTTTTTCAAAAGTCTGGGATAATACCTCGAATAAATGACCTCAAAACATAAGAGAACAATGTATACTAATATTTTTGATTTGTTCGTAAAAAGGGGGGTGCGCGTTATACGGCGAATATACCTAAAAATTAAAAACTTCAGCTTGAAAGTATAGGTGCGCGTTATTCACCGGTGCGCGTTATACGCCAGATTTTACGGTATAATTTTAGATATATTGTTCTAAAAATGTGGAATGGGGTTCCCGAATACACACCTTATTGTTTTAAGGTTCTAGAGTTGGAAAAAGTTCGTATGAAGACCTCTGCTCTATACTAGATTGTTGTTGTTGTTGTGTGTGTGTTGCACTAATTTTTATATAATACTAACTATAATTAAACTTTTTTGAACACAAGTACACAACCAGATACATTTTTGCTTGCTTGCTATGAATCCATGTAATTAACCAAAATATTGCTAGTAGAAAAGAGAGGAAAAATATTAATAAACTCTTGAGGATTTGGACTGTTAATGGTTAAATACATTCCAAGGTCCTTTCACGGACATGTGTTGTCAGAAGCATCTGTGAAACGAAGTTTGAACTTTTCGCACGCATGGCATTAGGCTCAACTTAGATGATCATTCGCTCTCAACTCCAGAGCTGTTTATGATTGTTTGAACTGAGCAGCTGCTGAGTGAAGTTTAACAAGAAAGGTCCGCCCAATTCTACTGAAATAAATAACAGGAAGAGACTGGGGTAAACATATTCGCTTCTTTATATAAGAGTCTGAATTAATGTTTGATATGTCAAATGTAGGAAACGTCAGTGAGCATTATCTAGATCAGCGATACTCAACCTGTGGCCCAACGAGCCATTTGAAGTGGCCCGGTCATGGTCCATTGCTGTGAGAAATTTCCTTATTTAAGAACATTGTATTAAAAATTTGGTGGGAAATTCTTGGTTAAAAAATCAAATATATCAATTTTGCTTTTTTCTGTCGGTGTCGTATGGGTATCAAGTAATATTCTTTTTCTGTTTGGAGCGGTTATACGGTTAGTGATAACAGACAGCAGTGGAGTAGCAACAATTTTATAGGTGGAACTAATTTTCAACCAATCTTTCATACCTTGCAAGCGAAAAATATTCGGGAAAAAAAAATCGTTTCAAGACGATTGGGAGGTTGACTATTTTGTAATGAAAACAAACATGGATCAGTAATTGTTTGATTTGTCAAAAGTCCGATTTAAAAAAAACCAATGAACGGAATATTAAACAACCCTAAATCTCTTTAGAGGTGATAAATAGGTTTCTTGAATAATCCCTTTCAATAGCAACAAAGTGTTTTATCAGTGGAATATCACAGCGGAAAAAAGTACCATGAAGTTTTTAATATTGGTAAACTAGAAACCGTTTACAAGAGAAATTTTGAAGGAGTGTTTTTAAATGCCAATTTGTTTGTACGAAAATTTAAAAATTTTAAAAATGCAAAAAAGGGGTTTAATATTTTTATCATTTTTCCACATTTTAAATTTATTTATTTGGTTTTAAACATATTTACCCCTTTCCCCGGGGGAGAAATTTGAAATGTTTCCTTTTTTCTAAATTTAAATTTATTAGTGTAATTTATTAAAAGAAAAAAGGGGGGAAATATTGATTTTATTGAATGTTAAACCTAAAACTCCCATTTTAAATTCCCCCCCAAAATTTTAAAAATGTATTGCCCTGAAAAGGATATATTTATGAAAGGCTATTTATTATTAAATTGACCCGGAGTGGGAATATTAACGTCGCACTGTTCCTCCAATTTTTGGCGACGGACCACTAAATTTTTTTAACCATGGGCAAAGGGTAACCTGGGTGGCACCCCCTTCCCCCCCACCCGGGGGGCACAGCTTTTGACAATTTAACGGCACGCTGCCCCACGGGGGGCTTTTACTGGGTCAACTCGTACAAGGGAACCCGATCCGACCATACCCCTCGGCTACCGCGGGCCCTAGAGGGGAAGGGAAAAAGGAAAAAAAAACGTTTTGTTTAAAATGTTCTTCG
Source organism: Trichonephila inaurata madagascariensis (assembly GCA_019973955.1). Taxonomy (NCBI): domain Eukaryota; kingdom Metazoa; phylum Arthropoda; class Arachnida; order Araneae; family Nephilidae; genus Trichonephila; species Trichonephila inaurata. The sequence goes on from BMAV01018527.1 coordinate 136,774, forward strand.
AATTCCCATAAGCTTGTTTATGATTTAACATGAAACATGTTCTGTCAGAAAACAATTTGATAAAATCTTTTAACCCGACATCACTCGCGTGAAAAAAAGGACCGAAAGTTCTCGCGCAGGGTATCTCATACCCAAGGGTGTTTACATTCTGTTTTTACGGTAAAATTTGTATACAAAAGTTTAATAGGAAGAAAAGAAGGAAATACAATATGTTTATTACATTTCTCACACGAAAATTTAGTTTTTTTCAGTTCTTTTTATAAGAGCATTCAGTACATTGTTTATACACCCCTTTAAACTTGTCGTGAGTGAATGCAATTTTTTTTAAATCTGTATCTTTTTAAAACTAAAGATATTGGAGTAAAATTCTCTATTCTTTAAATTCAAAAATTTTCGAATTTCTTTTTTATTTTTTTCTTATTGTTCCAGCAATTGGGTATTTTTTTTCAAAAGTTCATCTGAAAGTGGATAAGATGTGTGTACCAGTTGTCTCCTTTAAAATTACGTTCTTCCGAAATGTTTTTGTGTCTCTACATGTAAAACATTTATTTTCAACAGTGTCTCCCTCTTTTAAATCTAGATCGATTTCAGTGGAGGAATCATACTTGCTGTTATACTCTTCATCATTTAGTTCTTCCTCATCATAACCGCCAAGAGAATTTCTTCATTTGAAAATACTGTTATATTATATCTATTAAATACTGAATTAAATTACTTAAATATCACGTTTCTTCATCATAACTACAATAATACGTCATAGTATAAGAAAGATTTAAACGTGCTCATGCATTCAGAACTGTTTCGGCGATTCACAGGCTGGGTATGACATACCCGAAGAGGCGGTATCCTAAAATGTATTAGATCCTAAAATGTCCGATGTATTAGAAAATGTTATATTGACAAAAAAAAACTCAATGGGGAAAATACACGTTTAAGTAAATAATTAAAAGTAAGGTGACCAACCGTCCTCCTTTAGGGAGGACAGTCCTCTTTTTATAGGTTCTGTCCTTCCTCAAAAAGTGTCCTCCTTTTCAATATTTTAAAACTGATCTGTTAATATCTGTATTCAGAGATGAGAACCAAACATGTTTCCAAAATGACGAAGAATGGTCTGAAACAAATATCACAGGAAATAACAGTTTTCAATGGTATTTTTTGACTGTCGCAAGTAAATTGGGCAGATAGGGAAAATTAGTTGGGTTTTTATCGAAAGAAATGTCTGATAATAAAATCGATGGCATTTGTCTGTTTGAAGTAGAAAGAAGACTGAATGTATATTTAAATTCTAATAAATTAGGACAAAATTGGAAAATCAACATGCTGAGAAATTTGTAAAAGATGAGTAAAATTACTTAAACCATTTCAAAAATGAACACGCTCCATATGAAAATGCAATTATTCTTGTTGAATTTACGTTGTGCTGCCTTGGAAGTAATGTAGCAGTAGAAATAGTTTTTTTCAGTTGGTAATGATTTTTGTGAAGTGACTAGTGAGAAATCAAAATTGAATGTTAATATTTTAGCTACAATACTTAGCGTAAAATTCAGTATGAAGGATATTTTTTGCCCGAACTTTCTGATATATTAGAAAATGATATGTTGATAAAACAAATCATTCAATGGAAAAATACTCATTTAATATAATAATTAAAAAGAATGCAAGCGTAATAAGAGTATTTTTGTTTGAATTAATAAAACGTTTCATGTATTTAAGTTGTCATTTTTCCTTAAATTTTTCGTCCTCCTTTTCATTGTAAAAAATGGTCTTTATTAAAAGGAATGCAAGCGTAATTAGCCTATTTTTATTTGAATTAATAAAATGTTTCATATATTTCCGTTGTAACTTTTTCTTAAATTTTTTGAGCTCGTCCTCCTTTTCATTGTAAAAAAAACTGGTCACAGTAATGTAACACTTGAGTATGAAATCTATTTCGTTTGAAACAAAACATGCCTTGTAACATTTTTTTGGATTAATATAGTAATTAAGACTTTACCTCAGAATGTATTACATAGTAGATGAATTGAAAGTAAAAAATTCTTAAGCTGATTAAAGTGCAACTCATCAAATATTAATGAAAAAACAGTGCCAAAAACATTTTGAGGAATAACGCGGTTCTTAATTTAGAATAGAGTTGTAAAACAATTATTTAAATGGGACAGAGCATGGTTATGAAACTCTTAATCTGGAAATGGATGAATTGAAATTGTAAACAATTTCAACAATAAAATGAAATTGTTTATTTTTATTTAATATTTTATTTCCAAAAGTTCGAATTAGTATATGTATTTGATTTGTAATGCATTTTATGCTTTATGGCAGTGGTCTTATAATTAATGAATGTACACCAAAGCTTTTTAATAATTTGTATTTCAGATAAATTACTCTATAAAGCGACTGAAGAAGATTTCTTTAATATGAGAGGCAGATAAAAATTTGTACAATTCTGTTTGTAAACGTCTTTTAAAGATTATAGAGCAAATATGCTAAGAAAACTCACAATTAAACATGTTAATCAACAAAAGAAAATAGTCTAAGTAACTGATGATTATCATGCATATTTCAGAATGTGAATCCAATTTCTGAAATTTTTTGAGAGCCCGTTTTGCATACACTTATTATTTGGACTCGTAGAACCTCAGGGTTCCATGGAACACAGTTTGAAGACCACCACTTTATGGGAAAACTACATATGATTTTCCTTTTTTTATTCATCAAATTAGTACATAATCTCAATTTATATTTCAACAGGATTTCAAAAATATTTCCATATATGTAGGTCAAATTATAAAGACTTTAAAACAATTTTTAGGCCGCTAATTTTTAATAACCTTCAAACCATTTCTCGGAGGCTTGACAAGCTTAATGGTTGAAATATTTCATTCTGAGTTATATCTGTTGGCAACATGTTTTGAAAATTTGAATCACAATTAACTAAAGAAAGGGATAATTATTGAGTAATGGACTCATAGATGTCTTAATGGAATATACGAAAATATATGAAATCGAATTTAATCAAACGAAAAACAATTTTTTACAATAGATACAAAGGTTCTATTGTATAAAAGTCTTTTAAGATCAGTATTAAAACTTATGCATGTGAAACTTGGTCCATGTCTCGAACAGATAAGAACATTATAAGTATCTACTCGAAAGGAAGATTTTAAGATTTATTTTTGGAGGAATTCAGGAAAATGGAACGTGTCGAAGATCAAATTTCGAGCTTTATCAATTATACAGTGGCGTAACGTACACCCCGCAACCCCACGTTGCGGGGGTCCAGGGACTCTAGGGGGCCCAAAGCTACACTGACGCTATATTTGGGTTTGGGGTCCAAAACCCGAGTTTTCAGGGGGGCCCTAATATTCTCCGTTACGCCACAGCGAATGAAATGGGCAGGTCACGTTGTCAGAATGGATAAAGACCGCAGCAATAAAAAATCTTCAATGCCCAACCAATTGGACACACGCAGGACAAGTCTTAGATGGATTGATGGCCTAGAAAATGATCTCCTTGTTTTGAGAACTAAGAATTGGAGAACACTAGCAGGAAGAAAGCTGGCCTGGAAAAAGCTTCTTGAGAAGGCCAAGGCCCACCCTAGGCTATTGAGCCTCTGAGGAAAGAAGAATTGCCTCACAAATAACCGGCTGTGGGCTCGGGTGTCGTGTTTCCTAAGACTGTGTTATAGAGGGGCTGATATTCACGCTTAATATACCGGGGCTCTGAATTTCCATATTGGTATGGAGTCAGTGGCGTGACGGAGAATATTATGGTCCCCTTGCAAAGTTAGGGTCTGGGTCCCTGTAATCCTGCCCTCTCCTTGCACTGCGGGGTGTACGTTACGCCACTGCATGGATTAGAGAGAGGTATCCAGCTAAAGATGACGGCCTTCTCATTTTAGTGCGTTTGAAAATGACGAGTTGTTGATTGCGTTTAATGGAAATGGGTAGCCAGAAGAGTTCAGTAAGCGAACAAGAATCTGAACTGACATCTCATTCGTTGAATTTTCACACCTTGCTCTCGAGGGTCAGGTTAGTTTTGCATTGTACAGTATAACAGAGATTTGTGGCATCTTTACAACATTGAGACTCCAAACTTTCTTTTGAGGAGGAAACATAGCCGCTTTTCCGCTTAGGCATGCTAGGCACGTGCCAAGGGCGCAAAAAATTGGATGTTGCAAAAAGCTCACCGCTATGAGGCTTCAACACTAGACGTATAGAACTCATGAAAAGGAGCTAGAAGATACGACAAAATAGGCAAAATGCTTGCCTCAAAGCTACCCTAAAACATCGATGAGGAACTGTTTGTGCAAGAATGTCAACATTTCAAAATGTATATGAAGGTGGAAAAAATAACAATAAAAAGATTCTCTTTCTACATCAAAAAAAAAAAGAAAGAAATTGGAAAGCACCTTCCGAATTTAGAAGTTCACAATGATAATTTACCTGACTCTTCCTGTGACCAACTGTACAGCAGAGAAAAGTCTTTCTGCCCTTAAAAGAATAAAGATTTAAATGAGATCTACTATGGAAAATTAAAGCCTCAACAGTTTAATGTTGCTATGCACTCAAAATTATATTCAAATGGAAATTGATTACAATGATTTGTCCTAAGATATAAGTGATGAAGCTTTATTTGGTATTTTGAAGTTTATTTTCAGCAACAGGACGTTCAGACATTAAATAATTTACATTATAACGTTTAAAGTAAAATCATTAATATTCAGTGTTGAAAATTTGTAAGAGATAATCCCTTACGCTCGCTGATGGAGCTAAAAATATAATTTTCTCTTGTCAGGAAATCAAACTTTCAAAAGCCCAAACGCTTACGCATGGGGAACACAAATCTTGGCCTCTCGTCGAGAGGTAATCACACACCTTTCAAAAGGCCAACACGCTCACGCTGGGCAACAAATCTTGGCCTCTCTCGTCGAGGGGGTAATCCCCACACTTTAAAAACACGCTTACGCATGGAGCACACAAAATCTTGGCCTCTCTCGTCGAGAGGTAATCACACACTTTCAAAAGCCCAACACGCACGCATGGAGCACACAAAATCTTGGCCTCTCGTCGGAGGTAAAACACCTTTCAAAGCCCAACACGCTCACGCATGGGCACAAAAAATCTTGCCTCTCGTCGAGAGGTAATCACACTCCCAATTTCCACACTGCGCTCACTGGCTGAGCCCACAGAATCGACTGCTCTCGTCGAGAGGTAAACACCGACTGTCTCTGGCTTGGCACTCGCGCATGCGCAGTGCTTCGGATCAATCCGCGTTGCCACCTAGAGTTTTAGAAGGGGTCTAGAGTTCGTTACAATGTCAATGATCGAAGCTCGGAGAAAACTTTTGTTGTACAAGTACAATGACAGTGACTCAACAAAAAATAAGGACGTCTAAAAGTAAAAGATAGTTTAAGTGATAAATGATGAAAAAGATGATAATCAGCACAATTTGAAAAAACTTCATACAATAATGTATACTATAATTGCAATCAATTTCATTAATTTACTATGCTAATTTACAAAAGTGTAGGTGGAAGTTTCGCGATGTCGTAAGGTAGGAAATAAACAAGAGTGGCCAAACCATGCCACTATCCTTTCCGTACGGCTGCTGGTTGTCAATGCTGGATACGACGAGTCTACAGGGGGTGGATGAAAAGACTCTCCAAAGAGCAAAAACAAAGAAAGGGAACAAAGTAGAGAGTTTAGGGAAAATCCATCTCCAGCCAAAACTGCAGTTTTCCAGAATGAGGAGGGGCGTAAAACCGTTCATTTAAGCTCATTTCGGGCCCTGGGCGCAGACGATCTATAGTCCCCCTTAACACTGGCGGATGGAAATTTATAACCAGAAAATCTGGTTAAGTCCAGCTCATCCGGGCCCCTGTGCAGCCGCTCCAAGCACCCAATGGATTAACAATTTGCGTAACAATTTGAAGTGGATAGGGCGCCGGGGAGGTTAAAACTCGCCTTGTAGAGGAGCAGAGGCGCATTGTATCTGTCGTGGCTCAAAGCCTTCATGCTGGTGTGGTGTAGAACTTTGGAAAGGGGAGGAGGAGCAAGCTCAGGTGTTTGCACTTGTCACTTGAACATGGTTCAGAATTACGAGATCCGTCGCCAATAGCTCTCGTGTTGGTTAATAGTGCGATGTTATTGCACACTCCCTCACTCTCCATCCCCAAAAAAAAATTTTGATCAAAAGAGTGAGCGAGAGGGGACTTATGGCGCAAGAACTAAATTTCGATTAATTGTGAAAAATTAAGAAAATCACGGAGAATACGAAGTTTAGAATTACGTATATATTCGAGGAATGCTTTGTTCTGATCCTTTTGAAATTAATGGTTAGTATTAAAATAAAAGAAATAAGTTAAAATAATTACGTTTTAAATTGATATGTATTCAAAAAAAAAAAATCTGATTTTCTTTTTTTTTTTTTTTTTTTAAATTAATGATTTGCATTAGAATCAGGTGGGATGAACAAAACTTAGCTCCATAAAGCTTTAATTAATATTTTTTGCCGAATCTCCTTCAATAAATTGTGTCAGTTTTAATTTTATAACTTAGTTTGAATTTTGTTCACAACTTTTGTGGTTAATGCAATCGATTATACAGAACAATTATCTTGTGGTTTTAGAAACGTTTTCTGAAAAATTGCCATTAATTATGAATTTCCAAATATTATGTAATCTTCATTGAAACCTTTTACTTTAAAATATTAATATTCATTGTGAACATTTAAGCACAGATTCTTTTTTAAATCAACAATCTGGTTACGTTCTTTCTTTCTATGCAAAATTATTTTTAGAAAACTCTTTGCAAACAAATGAGAAAGTTAAAAGTTGTTATCCTTCAAACGAGTGATGCATTTATTTAATCATATTTATCAATCATACAATCAAAATATTTCAATAATGCATACCATCGTCGCCCATCCGGTATAGTGGTAACGACGCTGTCTATCGTGCCGTAGGGCATGGTTTCAAATCCCGGAGAAGACATGGATGTTTGTAAATGTATAGTGCCTTTGCGGCATGGGGGTACTCTAAATAGCCGTCGAGCCGCAAGTTCTCTAGTGTGATTGGTGGAAGGGGAAGAGAGGTGGGAGGCGCCTGGCCACCAGGGTGTTCTACCTCTAAATTGGACTGGAACCGAGCAAAATCGTACTGTCACCTGCATGGTGCTCAAAGCTCAAGCTAACGACAGGCGTAAAAATTCTAGCCCTTAGCCGCGATGAATTTCGAAGTCCTCGATCTGACTTCGTCAGACAGGTGACATTAGTCACAACAACAACAGAAGTAAGTGTTGTAAGCGAGAGTGTAGCGTTCACATGCGATCTGGTAAGATTTGTTTCGGTTTTGGCCAATAGAAATATAAATATCTGTATATAACTGTCCTGTTCAACTGAGAATGTTAGTCTCTGTCGAGTTAAAATAAAAAATTTAGTAAATAGGAAGCACAGCTATAAATGAACTTACTTGATTTTACCATTGTCGGGCATGAAGCTTGAGTGAGTGAATATTAACGTCGCACCATTCAGATACTCGAGGGTTCTTGGCGACGGACTTTTATTTGAACCTGGTCAAATGATGAGAAATACACGACTGAGCTGGACCTCTCTCTCCTAACTTCCACGTTTCACCAACTAGAGGACGTGTGAGCCTCGACAGATTTAAAGTGCATCAGCCCCCTCTGTACTACAGGTCTTCAGCGGTACAAGCCTTGAACTCATGACATGCCAGCCACGAGTTCGTGACCTAGACCACTAGGCAACCGCTTGAGATCGTGATCAGTTGGTTACCGCGCGAATACGCTTAATTCAGAACATTCATAAAAAAAAGTTGGCATTACTTGGCACATTTTCTTTCTTTCTTTAATTTATCCGACTAAGTTCGGAACCGTGATTTTGCAAAAGCGTATAAATGGATAATATTTATGATATATTTAGTGTCACTTAGATTAGAAAATTTATGTAAAACTGTTTTAAGAATAGTATTACAATAAAAATTATTTAAGTACCATATTTTGACAAAAATGAACATAAGCCATTTCAAAATATTCTTTTCTGAAAAATGCTTCTATTATAATAATATTTTGTTGATATAGCTCGACCTTTTGTACAGAGCCTCAACTAGAATTTTTGAAATATATAACTTAGAAGTGGGTTTATCCATGTTTTACGACAACAGAGGGGAGAAATTGTGAGAAAAAAACGCCAATGTTATTTCAATTGGTGGTAACTCTAAAAATAATGTGAATTTTTCAAAAATCATGGTTGGGCCTTTGTACAGAGGTCTGAGCTATATACAGGCAAAATATTATTATAATAGAAACATTTTTCACAAAAGGAGAACATTTTGAAAAAAGGTTATTCTAAGTTAATTTTTTGCCGAAAAATATTGTATTTAAATAATTTTTTGTCATGTCCTTAAAACAATTTTATACATGTATTCTAATCTAAGTGACACTAAATATCGTGAAAATTATCCATTAATGCTCTTTTTTAAAATCACGTTTCCGAACGTAGTCGGATACCTTAATAGTTCTTATTAGCAGCAAATTCCTCGCGAAACATTCACATTTTTACCTAACACTCTATTTTAGGCTATTTTTGCTGTCTAAAATGTGTGAACTTTTTATAGAAGAAAAATTAAATGCAAAATAAGCATTTCCAATGTTTTCTTCAAAAACCGTGGCTTCCATTGAATAAATATGTACGAAAGGAATTTTGTTTTTAAAAATTATTTTGTGATATTAAATTTTTTTAATTAATTCGAAGGTTAATTTAATATTCGAAGCATCATATAATTTCATAGATCTTCCTTCTGAAGCCCATTGTGTGTGGAGGAGTGTGGAGAGGATACGATTAAATATATTGCGTCACAGAGAATTTTCAACATAATTTACACTTTTATTTTTAATTAGTTTATTTCTGCAGCATCAATCGATGGAACTGTTTAAAGAAATAAAAAAATATACATTTCATCATACTGTAAATTATTCATAAAGTGAATGACCTTTTCATTTGGATAAGTTCATGGTCGACAGTTTTAATGGTAAGCGATTTAAATTAAATATAACCAGATGACCTTTTCTAAGAACTTGAGAATTAATTAAAGTTAAACATGTGCATGCTTTAGTTAATTCGTTGATTTCAAGAAATAAATAACACAAAAAATAATCTTGGCAAATGTTCAATTCTGGTAAATGGCTCTGCTACATTTAACAAGCTAATGATCCAACTTGTTGGTCACGCGCAGATGCGAGAATTAAGAGTTAAAACATTCTTTCCATTTCAAATTATTTCTTTAATAAATCAACTTAATTTAGACCGTAACTGTAATCAGTTAGACTGCTTCGGCCATGAAAAGAAAGCTTTTTATTTCGATTTGTTTAATTGCATTCAATTTATCTATCATCTATCAGGAAGTAAATAAAATTAAATGCAAATGTTAACCTGGATATTGAAAAATGAAAATTATCTGTTCGGCTTTGTAAAGATATCAAATTAGTTATTTATTTATATATTTCCATTAAGACATATTTATTATTATATAGAAAGTTGAATAATTGTTTTCCTATGTTTTGTTTTTAAATAATTGCAGATAATTTGCAGTACTCTGACTTCTGAATTTGCATTAAATTTAGCGAGGATTAAAAGATTTTTCATTCGATAATAATTACCTCTTATTGCATTAAAATGCACAAATGATTTGCAAAAGTGAATTATAATGTTAGTTTCAACAACTAAAAGAGAGAGAGTGAGAGGATATGTACAAAATACAAAAGGATATACAGGGTATCCGGGTTTAAAGTATCCAAAAGTAATGGCTTATTATTACGGAACTATCCATCAGAATGTAATAAACTGCTCAACAATGGAATTGCAAACTCTCCGAAATTTTTGGGTCTAGTCCGATCGGGTCGCACGTGCGCGCATGATTCTGTAATCGCAGAAGATAAATTTGTTACACTGACTTCATTAGTAAAGATGTGGACGTCACAGCAAAAGGTGCTGTGTGTACTTCGGTTAAAGGAATTTAAATCAGTCACGCGTTTACAACGACATGCCTAGAAGATATGGGGGCGCAAAAAATTAGAGGGAGGGATAAGAAAAAAAATTAAAACTAACGTACCATCGCCTAGCGAATCATGAGAGAAGCATTTCTGTTCTTAAGAGAGTAAAGACTGAAATGAGATAACTGTAGAATAAGAAAAGCTTAACTGTGTTTGATGTTGCTTTGCACTCAAAATGATATGCAATGGAAATTGATTACAATGATGTCATTAAGGTATCCGATTAGTTTAGGAACCGTGATTTTGCAAAAGCTTATAAATGGATAATATTTATGATATTTAGTGTCACTTAGATTAGAAAATGTATGTAAAACTGTTTTAAGAATAGTATTACAATAAAAAATTATTTAAGTACACTATTTTGACAAAAAATGAACATAGAATGACCCATTTTCAAAATATTCTCCTTTTGTGAAAAATGCTTCTATTATAATAATATTTCGCCTGTATATAGCTAGGCTCAACTCTAGAATTTTTGAAATATATAACTTAAAAGTGGGTTTACCCATGTTTTACGACAACAGAGGGGAGAAATTTTAAGAAAAAAACGATGATAATTATTTAAAATGGTTGTAACTCTGAAAATAATGTGAATTTTTCAAAACTCATAGTTGAGCCTCTGTACAGAGGTCTGAGGCCTCTGTACAGAGGTTTTATTCAGGCAAAATATTATTATAATAGAAGCATTTTTCACAAAAGGAGAACATTTTGAAAAAAAGTTATTCTAGGTTAATTTTTAGCCGAAATATTGTATTTAAATAAATTTTTTTTGTCAAAATGTCCTTAAAATAATTTTATACATGTATTCTAATCTAAGTGACACTAAGTATCATGAAAATTATCCATTTATGCGACTTTTTAAAATCACGGTTCTGAACGTAGTCGGATACCTTAATGGTTTCATAATGATCAAAGTTCGAAGAAAACCTTTGTTGGTACAAGTTCAATGACAGTGACTCAACAAAGAATAAGGAAGCCCAAAAGTAAAGGATAGTAAAATGATAAGCGATGAAAAAGATGATAATTAATGTTGAAAACAGTTCACATGATAATGAACACCTTGTACTGTAATTGCAAACGATTTCATTAATTTATTGTACTAATTTATTAAAGGGTGAGTGGGTGGTCTGTAATGCCGTTAGGCAAAAATTGAGGAAGATTTGCCAAACCATGCCACTATCCATTCCCAACGGCTGCCGGTTGTCAGTCCGGAACACGGCGGGTCCATAGATGGTAGATAAAAGCAAGAATCTTCAAAGATCAAAAAAAAAAGAAAAATAGTGACAAAGTTAAGGAAAATTTTCTCCCGAAGTAAAACGGCTAGGTAAGAACTGAAAGAGGAGATGCTCTGAAAATTGGGAGGCGAAACAATTTGAAGTGCCTAGGACGCCGGGGAGGTTAAAAACGGTCATACAGTAGAACATCGTTTTTCCGAACGTTATTATCCAGAGCGTCAAATATCCGGACCAGTTTTTTTTGTCAACTACATGTACTGTATATGAATACGTTTTCGAACATTGCAATATGCTCAACAGTTGTTTCGCGTGGGGCCAAAAGTGACAGAAAAACTCAATGTCAGGAATATTTGGGGCATTTCAGATGTGAGATTTGGTAAATATCTGCGCGGAATATTCGGTCAGTATGTTTCAAAGTGAGGGGTGTATTCGTGCTCTTTTTTAAGTTATGAACTGCTATTGCTTCGAAATCAAAAACGGAAGCGCAACGTCTGGAACATTGAGACAAAACTTGAAATATTGAACCGTCTCGCGAAGAGAGAAAGTGAAACGTCTCTAGCACAGCAGAAGACTGTGGATTTCAAATGCTAAATGATGACGAGATTGTGACTTCCGTGCAGAGTCTTTCGTGGTCTAATGTTCAGAATAACACGCTTCTAATGCTTAGTCCTGGGTTCGATTCCCAGGAGCTCACTTTTCTAAATTGCTTTATTTCCCACTTTGAAGTAATTTTTCAAAATTATCTCTTGATTTCTCTTTATTATTCTCATCTTAAATCAGTACTGGGCTAAGATTTGAAAAATAAGCCAACCCACAAAGCTATTCACCATCACAAGCGATTGGAGGTTAAGTTTCCCTGGGAAACAGGAACTCCCACAGCTATTCAACTATACTTCCGTGCAAGAAGAATCCAACCCTGTCGACGATGAAATGGATGAAGACGAGGACAACAACGAAAGTAGCAAGGGTCCATCAAATGCTGATGCGTTTTCTGCGTTAGAGACAGCTATGGAGTGGTACAAACAACAATCAGAGTGCTATCCTACTCGACTACTGCTGCTCTAGACAGTCATTGCAGCGAAAAAACGAAGGTGTACAGCAAAAAATAAGTGATTACTTTCCTCAATAAAGGTAAGATTGCGACATTCTGCACCTATTTTGCTTTTTCTTCAAGCACGTTTCCCGCAGGTGATGATTTTCAATATTCTTATAGTGTCCGGTTTCATATACTGCATGGACCGCATTCGGTTATCGGAACAGTCGCGTATCCGAACGGTGTCCTGTCCCAATTGATTCGGATAAACGACGATTCTACAGTTCTCCTATGCAAAAGAAGGCCCCACTTGGGACCTTTTTAAAGTACACGTTGTCAAATATCGTGTTAACGGTAACCCATAGCTAATAAATGTGCATGTATCTCACAAACCTATTGAACCACATCACCTGTGAATCTACAATCGATTTTCAGTAAATAATTTTAATTTTAGCCTATTTGTTTGTGAAATCTTTATTTGGACAAACATAAAAAAAAATTATAGATGACAAAAAAACTCATTTTCCAATGGATCCTTTTGTGTATTTTAATTTTTTTTTAATGTGAAATGTTAGGGTTAAAAAAAGTTTCTGAAACTGCATTCTGTGTGGATGAAAAAATTGTATTCGCACGCTATTAGTATTTTTTAAAGGATCATATTACCGTTACGTTTTGTTCTTTTTAGTATACACGGAATCATATCGCTCAAAAAATAGATTAATTAACAAAATGATTCTCAATGCTCTTTTAACCTTAATTAACTACAAAACTGTACGAGTCGCTTGATTCCCTTGGTTATTTGTGCCGACAAGAAAACTGTAATTAGTATAATCAATGGATGTTATTGAAAATCTCTAATTAGTTTCCAGAATGGCCTTAATAGGCAATTTAGCTATTATTTTTAAATAGATATTATACAGGCCTGTGTGTGCCTCCTTTTAAAATAAATGATGCATAATGAATGAAATAATGATAACCAATTAAAACGATTGAAATTTAGCATTTATTTTTTAGGGAATTAATGTATGTTACTCTACAACCCTAGTAACTTACAGAAAGGTGACCTTGAAAATAATTGGTTGTAGTTTTTAACTCATTGATTCACCTCTTTTAATGCTTAAATTAGCTTTAAAAGGCAACTCCGTATAATGCTCTGTGATATAAAAAAATGCCAATATTTAGCCACATAACCCTTATTTTTAACTCTCATTTTATCCTAATTTGATTTATTTTACGCTTGGGCTCATCCTCGTTTTTTTTTCTGCCGTTGGCTACGACCTATTTCGAGTAATTGGTATTGCAAGCCTTTTCTCGGATGCGCCCGCACAGAACTGTGTTAGGCCGGCACTGATGGTAATGAGAATGGATACAAAGTTAAAAAGGATTGTTATTTCGCCTCATCCCCATTTAGATTGTTAACGATGCATAATCAGTCTCACTCTCAGATTCGACACGCAATGGATAACCCAACACCAGAATTTAATGAAGGAGAGCTTCCCCGCGAAAAACGTAAACAAGTGTCCTCGTGGCTGCGATAAACCCCAAAAACGCGGAAATTAATTGTTAAGTTTCCTGTTTTGTAGCGTAACCATCCAGGTGTGGCACCCCTTTCTTCCGCGAACAGAAGAAAAAAAAAGGTGGATAAAAATATTAATAATAAAGAACTCGAAAAGAACAAAGCAAAAAAAAAAAACTGGATGGCAAAAGGTGGTCGTTAGAGTTGGGATGATAGCGACTTCGGCAGACAGGAGGGTAATTACCAACATTTATATGTCAAGTGTACGTAGCCAGTTGTGTTATTTGAGGTGTCTTGATCGACCTTTAGTTAAGGTCTACCTATTCCACTTCTCTTGCGCGTTCTTTTTTTTGGTGATTTTGTTCTTTCATGATGAGAAAGCTAATGCATGGCAGTTTTTTTCTTTGTTCTGTCAGGCACAACCTCTTTGTCCTCTGCGTTTCAGGAAAAAGATTTCGCCATTGGTGAACTTTTTTCCCTCTTCTCTGATGCTTCTTCTTTTTAAAGTCTTATTTATTGCCGAAAAGCCTGGGGCGAACCTAGAATGAATTACAGATTTTCGCATTTAGCCTTGTGAAAAGGGTTGGTTACTGGAAACCCAGGGGTTCTTGTTGACGGAAGGAACTGCTTGAAAAATTTTTTCCACGCAGCTTGAATCCTGTTTGCTGGTCGTAATTCGTGCGCGATATATGAGAAAGCATTGGTTCTCCTCCACAAGCTGTTTAAACTAGCAATCCTAATGGCGCTTGGTTCAAAATAATGGTCATGTCTTTGTGCTTTTGTTGAAATGCATCCGCTTAGGAAGAATCATTTACGGCTAATTATCTTTGATCAAATAGTTGAGTGGCATAAATATAAGTTATTTTTAAATAAAGTATATTCACGCAAAGATAAGTTGAAATTTTTTTGTACTCAGTCAGATCGATATAATTAGTTTTTTGAATGAATATTGATGAAATTAATTTTTACTTTTGCTGCAATTCAGTCTTCATATGATATAAAAGCAGTAGCGCACAGGAATTTTTCAAGGGGTCCAGGGTCAAAGTCCACCATCCTCGTATCGTGCTCCAATACGCCGCCCAACCTACTCTTTTGATTTTGTCGATTTTCGGGAACAAAAAACAGTGAAAAATTAATAATTGAATAAATAATTAGCATTAATTAATAAAATTAATTATAAATACTTAATTAAATTTTACGTAATATATAAATATGATTATAATCAATCGAAAAAAATCAAAGGCTTGGCGGGGTCGGACCTGAGCCCTTGTGTGTGCACCACTGTATAAATGCATATGTGAGAAACTACACAGAGCTGTTTTCAAATAATCAATAACGATAGCGTTTTACTGTCTGTAGAAAGGAGTAATTCAAAATAGACTAGGGTCAGCAACCTTACTACTTTAGTGTGCTAAATCAATTTACCAATATGATACAGCCACCAGGGGCGGCTCTAGGGCCGGACAAACCGGACCCCTGCCCGGGGTGGCAAATTTTAAGGGCGGCATTTGGATCAATTTTGAAAAATATATTTTTTTTTTTACAAAAAAATTTGATATATTTTAAGAATTATTATTAGGTGTGAATTTGGTATTTCATTTAACGTATCTTATTTATTTATTTTTTACTCTGTATGTTTAATGATAGTTTTCTTTTATGTTGAAACTTGAAGGGTTCGAGGTGGGATTATATATCAAGTCATGAAATTTGATATGTTTACACATCTTTCACTAGTACGATGTCCGGTTCAGCTATCCATAAGGGGACAAGGATTCTGACAATTGGGAAAGCAGATGGATTTTTTGGAGATGTTTTCTATAAGTCCTGAGTGTAGTATCTATAATTAAAATAAACGCTTGTGGTCACACTATTAAATAGACTATTTTTGAAGAAATGGCCTGCTTAAATAGATGATTCCTTCTGTTTCATTTCACTCGTTTGAAATAATAACAAGTAATTATGTGTCTCTAATTTCGAATTATTTTGAATTTTTTTAAGACTTAAAATAATATATATATAGAGAGAGAGACAGGGGCGGCATTTTCCATTTTTGTCCGGGGCGGCAAAACTGCTAGAGCCAGCCCTGCAACCACGAAGAAGGAAATACATATGAAACAATTCGATTTCCGTGGTAATACATGCAGAGTTAGGGAACAGAGATAAAAATACAGAATGAGTTTTATAGTATATTAATAATGCATCATTTAAAGATATTTATTAAGATAAGTGTTCAGTGTACGTGTATGAGAATGTAAAACGCCTTCTAGCGCTCATGGTGATTCAGTCCATCAACGAGAGACTCCAACGAGGGAGGAGTCGAGTCGAGACGAGCCGAGTAAATAAACAACAGTCCACTTAAAATAGTGAATTTGAATATTTTTTTGAGGTAACTGAGTTGTCAATAAAGAAATAAACAATATAAACTATAACTATTTCTGCAATGTAGTTAAATAATTTTCTTTTAATGGGTGAACCTTGCCCTACAAAGGTCCGCTTAATATCGAAATATAAAGGTCTAATTTAGACGACTTTCAATTTGACTCAGGGTTTTGAATGTTCAGTTCTTAACTATCCTTTTTGTGGATTCAAACAAAATATATTTCATATGAGAAAAAAATTGTTCACATATGTATGTAGAATCAAAAATGGAAAGCGAGCATATGCAATTGCCTTCAAACAACAAAATCGCTCCGGCACTGACATTCGCCAATTTAAAATAGCTACCGATTTATCATTAGAGTTATCTTCCAGATTTTTTTGTGATTCCGTTAATTTTCTATAATTCAAAAAATGACAATTCGATAAGTTCCATTTCAAAATTATTAACTTCCATCCACTCAAAAATGAACGAATCAAACGGTGTCCCGTTTGATTCGTTCATGAGTCAACTAATTCATGGGTCTGTTAAATCAGGTTTAATTAGGATAGAAAATATAGGCAAACAAGCTTCAAAGACCTTGCATCTTTTGGGAAAATTCCCCCTTAAGTGCTTTAACGTAGGTTTGAAGTTCCTCTTTATTTACACAGTAGATGTATTTCCAGCGCATTAACATTTTTTATGTATTTGTAGGTACTAATATTAATATTACAGAAAAATATACTTGATTTTGTAGCAAAGCCTTTCGAATATTGAAAAAATTCAAGCATTATTTGGCCCTTTCCTTGCAAATAGCCTTTGGTGTGAGATTTAGACTGGAGAGACAGAGCAATTTATCACATATGATACCCCACCCCTGGGGTATCATCTCTTCATCCACGCGACCTAGATTTGTAGGGATAAAAGATTGACCACTCGAACCTTCCATAATAAAACAAGTTTATTTATCTCATTATATATTAATCAATGCAACACACAAATCTTACTTAGAGGAAAACGATCCAGGAGTGATATGACGTAATTAACAATTCTTAGCAAATAGCGCATTAAAATCCTACTCACTATCTTTATGATAATTTAACCTCCGAATCCTTATCTATAGCAGATTTCTTAACTAGCTAGAATCCGCTCTATAATCAAACTTTAATAATCTATCACTTACCGATATCTCACGGCGATCTGTAACCAAACTTTATATCTGCCTCTTGTAATTTCTTCTTTTAATGTAAATCTTCTATATCTCTTATTATCCGACTTGATCCGGCTACTATGCAACTTTCTGGCTTCTAACCGACTTTTACATGGCTCCTATAATACTCTTTCGGCCTCCAGCAGACCTTTATGCGAATGCAAAAGCTCCAATATATATAATCATTCCTAATCTGCATATCGCGTTTTCTTCTTGGGAAAGTTGGAATGAAATGCCATTCTGGCCCCACAGATTCCTCAAGAGGATTAATAGAAGGTGCGATAAAGCCCCGTCACAATCTTTATTTCGTAATTTTATAGAGTGGTGTAGAGTGCCACTGAGAATTGCTCCGCGTGCCATGTCCGGCACTCGTGCCGCGTTGGTTGCAGATGCCTGATACTCATACTGGCTCATACATTTTGTTGGAATCAGTGGTCAGTCTTTAACAGTGATTGACAATGCTTTGGTCATTATAATTCACGTTTCATTTAGAGTTGATATCTTATTATGATATGATTTCATCATTTTAATATGCTCGGGAGGATTAACTTTATGGAGCCACTCTTATTTAATTGTTGATCCAAAATTTCTTTATAGTTAAGCTCTATTACTGATTTTTAACCCGGGAGCAGGCGCGCACTCGATACTGGCGTTAACGGTCACGCGGAGCGACTGAGTCACCCCTATCCTTTTTTTTATAACTATTTTTATTGTACACGATAAAAATCGTGATTCGATTAAATAGAGAGAAAGTATACTTACCTACTTTTGTTGACTTTTCAATTTTTCTTTGATAGTCAGAGAAAAAATATCAATTCAAACCAGTAGTGCACACAGGAATTTATCAAGGGGTCCGGGGTCGAAAGTTCACCATTCTTGTATCATGCTTCTTTGATTTTGTCGATTTTCGGGAACAAAACACAGTAAAAAACTAATTATTGAGTAAATAATTAGCATTAATTAATAAAATTAATCATTAATAACAAATACTTAATTAAATTTTACGTACTATATACTTAAAATTATAATCAATCGGAAAAAAAATCAAGGGCTTGGGGGGTTCCAGACCCCCCTTGTGTGCGCCACTGATTCAAACTAAACCAAGAAGTTTCAAATGTGCGTGGACTTAATAAAGGACACAAATCACAGATACTTTTCGCGAACATTGCAGGAATGTTATTTCCAGGCAAAACTATTTGTTCTAGTACTTTTTATTGTCCTTTGATATGATTGACACATAGCATGGTCAACTTTTTCTTGCCTGTGTCGTTTTGACAGGGCGAAGCGTGTCTTGTGGTACACATATGGCTTTATATTTTTCTTGATGGAGTTCTTTATGTAGCATGTGAACATCTTCTTTTTCAACTAAAACGTTTCATGTTTATCACTTTTCTTAAATTTACTTCCGCTATCATAATTAATTTGCGTTATTTCAGCAGGCTCTTCCCTTGCTTTACCAGTTTCAAATTCCTTCAATAGAGATAACAGATGCTTATTTATTTTCTTATGTATTGCTCATTTACATTTATAAAACATAATAAGCCGTACAACACAGCAATCAAAACCACTAAGTGGTTCACAGAGGAAAAATGCAGCCTATCATTAGTACCTTTTCGGGCTGAACAAACCCATATGTACATATTTGCACAAAAAATGTTTTGATGAAATACAAACCGCCTAACTTTAACCCTTTATCTACCGACGGGACTTATAAGTACCACTCACTTTAAAATTACATAGAATAACCATTTTTGCGAATACTCTGACGATACTTAGCAGGAATATTCTTTAATATTCATTCTTCCAAGATATATGGCAGCATGGGTTCTATGATGAGTATTTTAGCAGGGAAGGCGAATAGTTTTCTAGCAGAAATTGCGTTTTCAGCTGACGGCGTTTTCAGAAGATTACAAAGCTTGTCATTTTTGTCCCGAAAAAATATTTAATATCAAAAGGTGTCTTATTATTTTTTTGTATGTTAATGAAGACCTTGGAAAACGATTTGTCTATTTATTTTAAATGAACAGCTTATATAGTTAATTTACAGTTGAATATCTTTAATGAATTAATTAGCGCTAACGGATTAAATTTCCCAAAGTTGAGTATTTTGTTTATGTACATCCCTTAATTTTCAATGTAGTGATTCAAAACATATTGCATGAAAAAAAAATGCAGTAAATCATAATGCGGTGGATAACGGGTTAAAATCCCCTACGAATGATATTTGGAGAAGCAGGTACCAGCTAAGGTGTCGTCCTCTTCACTTAACTCAAGCTGAAAATTGCGAGATCGGTAGCCAATAGCCCTCGAGTAGCTTCAAAGGGCGACGTTAAAAAGCAATAAATCAAAGGAACTTCAAAAATTCGTAAAAAGAGGCTTTAAAAAACCATATTTACTCGAATCTTAACCGCCATCGATTCTAAGCCGCACCCCAAATTTTCAAGGCTGGGCAAGGTCGACTCAGCCTTTCATCCCTACTGCAGTGGGTCGATAAATGAGCACCAAAATTGCTTGGGGACTTAAACACTGGAGAGTTTCGCTTCAGACTGACCACTTTATCGGCCCATCTGCTCATGCACCTCAGCGCCCAATGGTCACGTATACTGGAATGGGCACAGTAGGCCCTGGCCCTCATGGGCTGTTGCGCCACTGAGTTTAAGCTTCAAAGTTACAAATCAAATCAAACCAGCAAGTGAAATACAATGTCGCTCTATTAAAACCATTTCTTTCAATTTTAGTGTATTGTATTTCTTTTTATACAGAAAGGGCTTGTTAGATGGCAACAGGAATTGACTAGTTAAGGACCATTTCCTGAATAATGATAAATATTTATCTAAGTAAAAGTGCATGGTTATAAATTTCCTTCTTATCATGTGACGAATTGTAAAAGGATGTTGCATTTTTCTTCTTCTAGGAACAGGAATTGGCGTCATGCTGTTAACACATTTTCGTTGTGATGATGAGAGACAATGGAAAATTTTGCACAATCTTGGAAGTCAACGAACCTTTGGGAAATAAATATAGTTTACTCTGATAATCTATTTTAACAACTCATTCCAGGATCTTGCAAATCTTGGTGAAATGTTTTGCGAAAATATTGATTCTCAGATGACATTACATGGTTTAACAAAAATAAAATTCAAAAGTGACATTCTTAATTCGATTATTTGTGACATAATTTTTTTTTCTTATTTTTCATAAATTCTTTTTTTTCAATTTAAAGATTATTTAGAATTTGCATTGTTTAAAAATAATGCATCGAATTTTAATTTTCGCTTCTTCTACGTAAAATGAACTTTGCAATTATGAAACTCATAGCTAATTTAAGTTTCCGATAGTCTCGTTTATAAAATTAAATAGTTTTTTTAAAGAAACGCAAGAAGATTTTATTCATTTTTTTACAGGGCTTCGGAGATTCATTTTCAAAACAATACGTTTCTTAAATTATTTATCGCAAGAAAAGTAAGTGTTGTGATTACAATTCTCGGTTTCTTACACATTTCAATTTTTATCAAAAGCGTCACAATGTCTATTAAAAATTCTCCTAAGGTTTTGTGATATTTCTTCATATATTTAGCTTGCAGATCATATAATTCAATCAGTTCACACACATACAAATTTAATAAACAATTCTAAGTATCGCATTGTTTTATTAATCCAATACTGGATTAAAAGAACAATTGATAACATTTTTTAATTTATTTCAAAGAAATATCCATTGAAAAATTCTTTAAAAATAAATGCCTTTGCTTTTGAAAGACTTGTGACGTTTCAGATAAGTAACGATAACGTGATATATTGATCAGTTTAAACATTTAGTTTATTTATGTCACAGCTATTATTTACAGATTATACATTGAAATTGTTAAACTTATTAACAGATTTTTAGAGTTCAAATGATGTGGTTTGTGCGAGTGTTCTTTTCGGGAATCTGCTCAGTTCGAAGGTTCAAATAATCTTTCTCTCTCTCTCTCTTCTTTCGCTTCGAGGATCAGGGGTCGGCGTCTTTTAGCATCCAGTTACATTCTGCTAGTGGGGATAAAAAGTCCCTCGTGATGTGAAAAGGTTGCGGGGGAGGTCCAAGGTAGGACCACGCAATAACTTTCGAGATGCAGGTGCAGAATGCTCGTGTGATGATTATTTTCACAAAGAAGCCGATTCACAGCTGTGTGGCGGGAATCGTTACAGTCTGTACACAGTTCTGTTATTCACCAATAATATTAGAAATATCCATTTTCGAAAATAGCACAAAATACAATAAAAGACTGAAATAGTAGCTTGAAGAACAAATGCAATGGAAATGGTTAATTTTTTTTAAAAATCGAATTAAAATCGTTTGAAATTAATAGGGTTACCGCGGGAAAAAATAAACTCCAAAAAAACGTTATCTCTATAGCACAACCGCATTACCACACGATAACAATTTCAAGGTAACCATATTGTAATAGTATCGCCCATCTTGACAAACATAAACAACAACTTGGCGCGTAGCACTCCTATATCAAATTAGCACCCCAGAAGGAGTTACGCATTCTGATAATTATTCTAACGATATGCCTTTTCTCACTTTTACAACACTACTTAATTCAATCCATTTCCATAAAAAAAAAGCTAATCCATTTACCATTAGAGCAGTGATTCCCAAAGTGGTCTATAGTCCCCAGGGGACTATGACGACCTGCAAGGGGTCCTCGTCAGCGAAAAAATAATTTAGGGGTCTCCATGAGGTATAAATGAGGGTCTATGATGGTGGCTCTCATTAAACCAAATCATGATTTTAGTTTTAAAAGAAAATTTAGTCACGTGGAAACCAGATTTTATTTATTTAATAGATTTATTTACTAATTTTAATATGGTTACTTTGTAGTCACAAGGTGACAGCATAAATTTTATTAAAAACAAAGACTATGTCCGCAATTTGCCTTTAAAAAGACATACCTATCATTTATCACGAATTTTGGAATATCGTAAGAAAATTTTTAATTACTTTTTCTGCGTGGTTGTCAATCTCCAAAACAAAAAAAAAGAAAGGTGAAAGGGGGATAAGTTCTGGATACTACTAACCGAGGAGATTTAGGTATAAACCTGACACAATTGATTCCAAAATGTTGAAAAATTGTTATTGAAGCACCAGATTTATTCCTCTCGTTAAAAGTATTTGTTTGTTGCTCAGTTGTTTTATGTATTAAGCAAATTTCAATTTAATTAACATGTTTTTCTTAAGTTTTAAACACCATACTTCAGTTGTAAATTTAAATCGTTTAGAGTAAGTAGATCTATACCAGCTGTCAAAAAGACATTTAAATTGGTACATTTGCAAAAATTCAATATTAGGTAAGCAGGGGTCTACCCAAAACCGAAAAACATGGCAAGGGGTCTATGAGATAAAAAAGTTTGGGAACCTCTGCATTAGAGCATAGAGAGCAAAATACAGAACATTTGTCAGATATAATGGACAGTTTCAGATAAAACAATAGCGAGATAACATGCACAATTCTCTATACTTTATAATAAAGAATTTGAAATATAAATTAGATAACCAGGATAATTTTCTGTTTGAAAAATATTCGGAATTTTTATAGTTCAGATGTTTACCATTGGGTCATGACAGCCTTGAAGAAACCTCTAAAGAGAAACAACTTCCTGTTTCTAATATTTTTGTATTTTAGCTTTTCAATTACAACTGAAAATTGTGGTATTCTTCTTCATAAAACCCGCATCAGCTCGTCACCATTCAAAATTTGTGTTTTCGATGTAAATGTTTGGAAATCCTTGATTGCTTCGACTATTGACACTGCAGGTGTTCACTGACCTTGCCCAATTATATGACCTACATATTTAATACACCCTTGAGCATATATACATTTTACTGATTCAGTTTTTTACATTTGCTTTATGAATGCCATTCAAACTCGATTTCAGTACTTAATGTGACCTTCCAAACCCTCAAAATTATTGTAAATTCGTTTGTCCCTGGAAATAATTATGCCATCATTTTGTTAAAGTTGCTGAGAACAGACATAAACTGAAAGGAATCGTAGACGATAACATCTCTATTAAGTTTAATTGAAAGTTTTCTCAGTTGAGAGTTTGTCCTACATCGAAAACCCGAATGCGTAACTCCAGATTCACAATAAAATAAATGTCTGGTTAGTTTTATTCAAATTTGCGTGATCCGAGCCCTCCAAGAATTCGCGTGATAATTATTCTTTAGTTTATCCACCTAGCGGGAAATAAGCATAACTTTATACACTAAAAACTGCCACGTTCACATCTTTAAAACAAGATGATGCAATCTTGCCTCATCTACTTATTCTGACCATTTATGAGAGTCTGTACTGGAAATCATATGATTCTAAAAGCTTCTGGTTGTTAAAACTGTAAAAGCTGTGATTTTCGAAGTGAAGTAAGGAACCTCTTTTGTGTAATGTTCTTGATGTTCGCGTGCAGTTAGTTGTCCATGTGTATTTATTTTGCTATGTTTCGTGGTGTCGCTTCATGTTAGTGAAAAATAAATGTGGATTTTAAAATATCAAGAAGTCTCCGCATTCCCAAGACTGCAAACAGACAAAAGGTTTTCCAATTAAAGATTTTTTTTTTATTGCTGTTAAATTGTTTCATATATATGCAATATATTTCGAATTCAGCATCGAGAACTTTTTGTTAAAAAAAAAGTTTTATTCAGGGAGAAATTGACACATCTTTCCGCTGAGACAAACCAACACCAAATGCTCCGATTTAATTCAATTGTACACTTATTTCCAGAACTGCTGAATAATCCTTTTTTAGTTTATGTTTTCGATTGGGAAGAAAAGCGTTTGAGCGTACTATACACGAAGACTATAAAAATTAATGAGCTGGGATTGGAATTGTTATGTTTGGAATATCCTTTCTGAGAAAATAATTAGCTGTTTAATTTAAAATTCGAATATGTTATGGAAAATTAATGTTAAATGATAAATAGGAGATTTTGTTTTAGATAAGAGTTTTTAATCCGAACATAGATTTACTGTTACTTTGTGTACAGATAGTCTTTCGAAAGGGCCACACAATTAAAACAGGCAGGTTCTTTTGGGATAATTCGTAATTTATTCAAGAGTTACACAGCTTATGTATTATCAGGTATCAATTAACACAAGAAAATTCCATAATAATGCACGTAAAATCCGCAATTGCATGAATTCAAAATTCACACATCAATACAAATCTGTTACTATAATATCCCATTAGGTAAATGAAAACGTACAGCCCGCTCTCAGACTTGGACCGACTGTGTTATGCTTCACTGTATCGTCCTTACATACGCCGAGAACATTCTGGAATTTTCTAGTGAAATAATCCTTCTAGACCAGTGATACTCAACTTATGGGCCGCATGTGGCCTTTTCTAAGTGCACCGGTTATGGCTGTTTCACTAAAAAAATTCAATTATTTAAGAAAAATGCACTAAAAATTTAGTGGGAAATTCTTTAATGAAGCAACCAAATCTATCAATTTGCTTCTTCTTTTTATAGTACAATGTGTTGTTACTAATCTCCTGTCTGGTCAGACGAAGTCAGACCAGATCAGTGAAACCTTTGACTTTAATGAAGTCCGATAATAGAAGTGGACTGTCATGGATATCTTCCCAGTCCAGTCCAAGATGTGCTGAGGTGAAGCCTGTTCTAGTTGGCATTCAGGGCAAATAGGAAACCTCTTATTACCTCCGGAAAAAGTGAGACTTTTTAAATGTCCACTGGCAAGTCGGAACAGATAAATGTTGGACTCTGTCACAAGGAAGAGGTAAAGAGATAGTAGAATGTAAACAAGAGGTTTGGTCATGGATGAAAGGGAATCGAAACTACCCCATAACTCAGGAAAAAAAGTATAAAAAATAATATTTTTTTGTTTGTGTTTGATAGAAGGGTTAGAAAAGTATTAAAATAAAAACCAAATGCTGCTTTGGTCTTATAGTGTACCCCCCTCATTATACTCATCTTGCGGCCCGCATGAAGTATCTATCATATTTATGTGGTCCACCGAGAAAAAAGGTTCGAGTATCTCTGTGTGTTCTAGTCCTTTCTGAAATTATCTAGAGCAGGGGAGGCCAACTCGCTGCCCGGGGGCCGCATGCGATCGACCTGGAATAATTTTGCGGCCCGCGAGATTTATTACAACTTTACCAAATATTGCGCACTACTTTTTGTTTTTTTAGTGTAGTGTCTTGTAACAAATATATCTCATAACTGTTTCTATTTTATTACGTTGCTTCTGTTTTTATACATACTTAGCTTATTCCCTTGCTTGGTTCCTGTAACTTTATCGCTTTGCTTATAGCTGGAGCTAGGCATATTTCATCATTGCATTATTATTATTAAATTATCCTATGTATGTATACAAGAAAAATAATGAAAACAATGATAATAATTCATTCCGTTTTAAAATAGTATTTTAATATGCGGCCAGCGGAATTATAATGTTTTTCCGAAATGGTCTGCAAGGTCATTTGAGTTGGTCACCCCTTATTTAGAGCCATCTATTTTCATCGCCGAATTTGGCGAAGTTTTAGGATTAAATTTGTCATTATATAAGTTGTCACTTCTTTAGTTTTACTATTACTAAAAGAATAATCTACCTTAACCCTCTAAGCGGTCTGCACGTAGTCTTGCCATTCTGGAGATGCTTCGAAAATGCACCGCACATATTTTTTTGCTTTCAGGTGGGGTTCTCAAAAGCGGTTGAGCCGTATTTTTAAGAATGCGGCTCGGCCGCTTTTGAGAATCTTGCTTGAAG
Source organism: Trichonephila inaurata madagascariensis (assembly GCA_019973955.1). Lineage (NCBI taxonomy): Eukaryota > Metazoa > Arthropoda > Arachnida > Araneae > Nephilidae > Trichonephila > Trichonephila inaurata. The sequence goes on from BMAV01018527.1 coordinate 162,962, forward strand.
GCAGAAAAAGCACCTCTGGAATGGCGGGATTTTACGTGCAGACCGCTTGGAGGGTTAATCTGCAAACAGTTTTCCAACCACAATACAGTTTCGACAAAAAAGCAGAGTCCGAAATTTTCGCAACGATATATTGGTGCCCAAAATATTTCATAACAATGGTTGTTACTTTAAGTAGAGGATGCTAAAGAGAAAGCAAAATGAAATGAAATTTACCATACTTAGTCAAAATGCTACTACAAAGAAAGGAAAAGGTGGAAGAATGCATAAAAATACAAAAGTGGGCCTCATTTATGACTAGGGTTTCTGATTTCCCGGGTTTTTCCATTCCCGAGAATGTGTCGTTCCCGGGATTCCCGAGAATACATCAAAATTTCAAAAAATTTAAAAACAAGTTATTTTTAAATAAAATCGATAATAATTATATAAAATAAAGATACGTATAAATTCCAAAACCAATACTTATTTATATAATGAGCTAAAATATACAAAAAATACAAAATAAATTGATTATTCATTTTTAAAATAGATTTTCAGAAAGCATAAGCAATTTATACTTTTATCACTCAGCCTAGTTGTAAGCTTTGTGACGAACAATCCGGCAGCAGAAAATGCTCTCTCGGCTTCAACTGACGTTGGATTATTTTTGTTCGTTACTATTTATTCTTAATTAAACTTAATTATTCCATTAAAATATAAAAGTAAAAAGAAATCACATTCTAAGAAATTAGGCCATCCAGAAGGGATTCGAAAACCACGACCTTTGGATTAGAAGTCCAACGCGCTATCCATTGCGCTACGGGGACACAACGAGCGATTTTTCTTTTTATATATGGTGTTGGACAATTGTTTTTGTTTGTTACTACTTATTCATTAATTAAATAGAATTAAGGAATTAATAATTGAAAAAGCTGTATTAACATCAAGTGTCCTGCACTACAAGTTTAAAAAAATGTATTTGAACTTAAGAGGATGAATGAAAAGTACTTTTATTAACGATTGAAAATTTGAACGATATATATGTGGTGCCGGCCGCTATTTTCTAGCCACACCACTAACTCTACTGCGCATGCCCACGAGCGTTCTCAGTGTTTTGGGAGCCTGCCAGTTGTTAGACGCACTACGATGCTGAACCAGAGACGACGCCATGTGGTAAAGATGAGATAAAAGACGATAATGCCTCGTGTTTGTTATAAAACGATTTATACATTAAAGACGTGAAACTGTATGGTTATCTGTATTAAATAGCAAAATAGTTACGAATAATTAAATTATAATTAATCAAAGACGAATGTTGTGTCATCACTGACCAGCGCCCTACATATATACATATATATAGGGAGAGAGTGTGAACTAATGTTAGGAATTGAATAATATGAAAGGAGATATATTTAGTGATGGAAATTTCTTATATATGTGCTTTCCAATTGTTCGAAATATAAACTTTTTTGTTATCTTCGAAAGAATACTATGCATACCATTTTCACAAATATAAATAAGTACTGACTTACAGCATTTGCATTTTTTCCCATCAAGAGAAAAATTAATTCCGAATTCATTTTTATCACAAAGCCAACATCCTGTTCTTAGAACGAGTTGTCTATGCATACGAGCATTCGCAACCATAAATAAAAAATAACGTATACAAATCCCTGAAACACTCCATTCCGCGAACAATGAAGAAACACAAAAATCAAGTAATTAATTCCCGGCAAAGCGAGCCGTGCCGGTCTAAATCTCCTGGTTATGAATGGAATTCCGGTTTTTTCCCCTCCTCTGTAAGATATTTTCGAAGACGAGATGCCCTTGAATTCTAATCTTCCTCAGATTTGGCAAATAATTTTGCATACAAAACAATACGTTCTCGCGCTTTTGACATCTGAATGGCTTCCGCACCACACCTGCGGTGTTAAGTTACACCACGATGAATTCTTGAAATTATTCATGGTTCATCCTCAGTAGATCTGATTAGATACTTCGTTTTGTCTTTTGTGTCTCACGAAATAACATCTTTCCTAGCTAATTCTGAAAATAGAACTCACTTTTTATGTCAGAAATGAAAAATTAATCTAAACTACATTTTTTTCTGTTATTTTAATGGTAAAAACAAACGCTAAATGTTCTTCACAAATTTATCTTGTTCAGAGTTAGGTTTTTTAAACATCATTTAGCCGTATGGGGTCATGAACTCGTAGCCGGAGTTGCTTTTGACCTATCGTACATTTGAGCCCTGGTGCCTTTGAAGTACCACTAACTTCTTGTGTAAACTTCACGAGTAGCAAATCGCTTTCTTGGTGCAGCAGTTTTAGTGGCTAGCAGTGTATGTTGATAAGGTGACCAATTTTTTCACAATGAAAAGGAGGAAGAAAAATTTAAGAAAAAATTACAACGTATGGCATTTGCCTGTGGGTGATGCCTTACTTCTAAGTTATCCTCATGACCTAGGGGTGTGGGAGTGAATGAAGAACCAGGCGTTGCCATAATCTTAATATCTCTTTATTAATATCTTAACTTAAACACTATACAATGATAATATTTATATTTTAACTTAGAGGATCTGAGGTGAAGAAATACACAATACGTATTACCAAATAAGCGCGAACCTGACCACTATAATTACTTTACCGCTTACTCCTAACCTCTGTTTATACACAGTTCCTAATATTTAGTAGAACGGTCCTACCTCTATATCCTAGGTAGCAGCAACACTCTCGAATCTGCAATGTCGTTTCTTTAACTCGCGTGGAATGGTATCCACCATGACTTGAACTCTGGAATATCGGCTTATTTCAGCTTACGCGTTTAAACTCAGACTAGCATAATCACTTCCCAAAAGGCCACCCCGCTTACGCTAAACTTCTGCTATATAAAAGGTTCCTAATTTGCATAATCACGCTTCGCTTCTGGACTTGGTTGGAAAGAATTTGCCTTTTTCGGCCTCAAAGAACCCAAGAGGATAATTAAAGAAAGCGCGATGAGCCCATCACAAACGTAAATGTATGAAACATTTTATCAAACAAAAAATTACGCTAATTACGCTTTAATTATTTACTTTAACGAGTATTTTTCCATTGACGGTTTATTTCTTGTAGATATATCATTTTGTAATATTGGAGAAATTTCGGAGCAATAAATATCCTTCATACTGAATTTTACGGTAAGAACTGTAGCTAATATATTAACATTCAATCTTGATTTCTCACTTATCCAAAAATCATTACCAACTGAAAAGACTCTTTCAACTGCTACATTACTTCCAGGGCAGAGAGCACAACGTAAATTCAATAAGAGTAACTAAATTTTTATGTGGAACGTGTTCATTTTTGAAATGGTTTAAGTATTTTCACTCATCTTTTATCAATTTCAACGTGCTGATTTTCCAATTGTTCTAATTTATTAGAATTTAAACATGCATTCAGTCGTCTTTCTTCTTCAAATAGACCATTGTCATCGATTTTACTATCAGGCATTTCTCTTTCGATAAAAACTCAACACAGTTTTCTACACCTGCCCAATTTATTTGCGAGGAAGTCGAAAAATACCATTAAAAATTGTTATTTCCTGTGATATTTGTTTCAGACCATTCTTCGACATATTGGAAACATGTTGGGTTCGTCTCTGAATATAGAGATTAACAGATCAGTATTAAAATATTGAAAAGGAGGACAAGTAGGAGGACACTTTTCGAGGAAGGACAGAACCTATAAAAGAAGGACTGTCCTCCCTAAAGGAGGACGGTTGGTCATCTTAATGTTGATCTTTATTGGATAGCGAAGCCAGAATATAATATTATTGTTGGGCCCAGTGGCGCACATAGGAATTTTTCAAGGGGGAACGGCAGGGGTCAAAAGTTCACCATTCTCGTATCATGCTCCAGTACGCCGCCCAACATATTCTTTCGATTTTAGCTATTTTCGGGAAAAAAACAGTAAAAAATAATTATTGAATAAATAATGAGCTTTAATACACAGGATTATAACCAATAAAAAAAAATCAAGGGCTTTGGGGTGAGGGGGTCCGGACCTGGGGATCCCCCCCCCCTTGTGGGCGCCACTGGTTGGGCCACTTTTATATCTGAAAAAATATTCCTTTTCTTTAACATTCAACGAAAACAGTCTTGAAAATTACGTGCAATGTGATAATAGCAATAAAATTAAACGCCATCTATACGTTACCTGTGGTTAAAGGGTTAATTATATGATTCTGAAGTATTTAATGTACAGATATTTTTTTTTTTGTGAACTAAGAGGAAACTAGATATACGGAAATCCGAGTGAAGATTGCCAAAATAAAGAAAAAAATTTAAAAAAACAAACACAAAATTATAAAAAATCACAAATAAGAGTAATAATTTTAGGTTATATTTCACCAGGGAAAAACATAACACTGAAGAAAAAAATACCGTAAAATTCGGACTTTCAACGCAAAAAATAAGATCGAAATTTACAGGTGCTGTTTGAAAAATGACATTCCTTATGAATTTGTTGTAATTCTAGAAGGGTACTATTTTTTAACACGCTTTTATAAGTTTCACTTGTGTATGTAATGGAATCTCTGGACTCGATTTTTATCCACTTTAAAAGGTCAGATTAATTCGAAATTTTGCACACTTGTCTCAAGGACCGATGACAATACAATAATTTCAAAATGTTGTTTCATTGTCCTGATCAGGATCGTCAAAAATAACGATTTTAAAGATTTCTAAATTGGCGACTAATTCCAGATATGACAACTAAAAGACCCTCCCCCTTAAAAAGGTCTAACCCTAAAAATGAAAACGCGTGTTATTAATACAAATAATAAAAAAAAGTGTTCCTTTTATGTGAGAAAGGGGAAAAAAAGACTCTTGCATTTGAATAATAATAATTTATGTTCAAACTGCAAAATATTATTTTCTTGTTTTGATATAAAGCAATATGTTTAGAAGTGATGATACGAATTAACATTATAGCAGTACGTTAAAACGTGATAATACGATTGAGTTTTAATATTTCTTCTTCACACACTTTTACTAGTTAGACCTGTATCTAAAGAGACGGAATCTTAAAAAAAAAACGATATGGGACTCATCAGAGGCCCCGTAAACGGAGAGGATAAAGACCCTTCAGATCCATTAATTAATATGCAATGAAGAGCAAGACTAATTCCAGCAGCCACATATAATTTTGGCTCCAAATATCAAACTCAAGGATAAATTCAACAAAGAATAAATGATAGTTTTAAAAACTAAAAAAAAAGGCTTTTATTGTAGATCGAACTAAAAAAAGAAAAATAATTATAGTTTAAAAAAAAACTAAAGAACACGCTTTTATAGTGAATCGAACTAAAAAATAAGAAAATAATTCTTAATATAAGAATAAAATGATTAACGAGAAAATTAATGTCATTGTGGTAAAAGCGTGGTGTGTGTGTGCGTTGTAATACATTTTTACACTAACTCAGTAAGAAACTAGAGAACTAGTAAGAACTAGAAACTCAGAACTAGTAAGAAATTATAACAATTAATATAGAGCACCCCACGCTTTTATCCCAATGACATTAATTTTCTCGTTAATCATTTTATTTTTATATTAAGAATTATTTTTTTACTTTTTAGTTCGAATCACTAAGGTGACCATTTTTTTTTACAAAGAAAAGAAGGACGAAAAATTTAAGAAAAAATGACAACTTAAATATATATATGAAGCGTTTTATTAATTCAAACAAAAATACGCTAAGTACGCTTACATTCTTTTTAATTATTATCTTAAACGAGTATTTTTCAATCGAATGAATTTTTTTTTGTCAACATCATTTTCTAATATATCGAACAGTTCATGCAAAAAATATCCTTCATACTGAATTTTACGGTAAGCACAGTGCTAAAATAATAGCATTCAATTTTGATTTTTCTCACTAGTCACCACAAAAATCATTAGCAACTGAAAAAAATTCTTTCAACTGCTGCATTAGTTCCCGGGCAGACGACGAGAATAATTCAACGAGAATAATTACATTTTCATATGGAATGTGTTCATTTTTTAAATAAATTAAGTTATTTCACCCATCTTTTACCAATTTCTCAGAAATGCTGATTTCCCAATTGTTCTAATTTATTAGAATTTAAATATACATTCAGTCTTCTCTTTCTACTTCAAACAGACAATTGTCATCGATTTTTATATCAGACATTTCTTTCGGTAAAAACTCAACGAAATTTTCTACATCTGCGCACTTTACTTGCGACAAAGTCAAAAAATACCATTGAAAACTGTTATTTCCTGTGATATTTGTTTCAGACCATTCTTCGACAATTTGGATTCACGTATGGTTCATCTCTGAATACAGAGATTATAACAGATCAGTTTTTTAAAATATTGAAAAGGAGGACACTTTTCGCGGAAGGACAGAACCTACAAAAGGAGGACTGTCCTCCCCAAAGGAGAACGGTTGGTCACCTTAGAATCACTATAAAAGCATGTTTCTTAGTTTTTTTTTAAAGTATAAAAAATTTATATATTTCTTCTACAGCTTAAAATAATACCTCGAATAAATGACTTAAAAATATAAGGGTATTGCATAAGTAAAGTTCAGGTTTTTTCGTAAAAAAGGGTGTGCGCGTTATATGGCGAATATATCTAAAAATTGAAAATTGCAGCTTAAAAAAGTGCAGGTGCGCGCTATACACCGGTTTTTACGGTAATCAGAAATATGGGAAGTATTCAGAATTTTACTGAACCAGAAATATGATTAAAAGTAAAAAAAAAATGAATAATGTGCGCTTTCGTAATATAAGTTACTCTTATTTCAAAAATTATGAATTTGTGTTATTTCCTTCTATTATATTTTTTAAAAAAATATTTTTAGAAATTCGATGTAACTAGAAAATTTCCGCATTAAATTCTAATATTCCACCCAATCTTTTATTTAAAGTGACTCACTACGTCCAGAGCGGTGATTTTGAAAAAATCGTATAAATGAATAATTTTTTTGATATTTAGAATTAGTTGAATTAGAAAATACACATCCTTACTAATATTATAAACGTGAACGTTTGTATGGATGTTTGTGCTACTCTTTCACGCAAAAACAACTGAATGGATTTTAATGAAACTTTACAGTAATATAGCTGATACATCAGAATAACACATAGGCTATAATTTTTAAGTATATTGTGTGAAGTGTACAAAATATAACGATAATTGTCAAGTAAGTAGGAAAAATTTTTGCCATATCTGCAAAAAAGCCCGCGACGGCGTATATCTATCTTTAAAGTGTGAAGCAAAACTTTGCATTTTGTTTTGTCTACGCCAGGCGCCAGGAACTACGAAAGCTTGAACAGGCGGAGTGTGAGGCTGATTACAATTTTAATATAAAATAAATACAACAAAAAGTAATATTAACGTATTACACTTCCAGATATAAATTATTTATACTATTTTAAGCGTTCATTAGACAAAATTTGTAAGAATGTGTTACTTTTGCAGAACAGAGATCAGCTTAGGAAGGTATTTTCAAAAATCGACCCACAAGAGAGTTACGGGGAGTTATGGATAAAAAAAAATCCTTTTTATCAACTATTAGATCTACAGACTTAAAATTTAACAAACAGGGTTTTTTTTTATTCTGCTAAGATGTGCAAAAAGCTTTTTTTTTTTATTAAATTTGCAATACACGTAAAATTAACTCATTAAAAACTTCTTTATCCTTTGACATTCTTTGGCAAAAAATGAAGAAACAATGACATATATTCAAAACATTCTCCATTTATGAAAAATGATATTACAACGGTAATATTTTGCCAGTAGTATATAGCTAGGACTTCTATACCGGGTTTGAATAAAGTGTTTTGAAAAATTCACATTATATTCAGAGTTACGATTAATTGAAATAATAACGGGTGTTTTTTGTTAAAATTTCTCTTCTTCAAGGGCTCGACAGCTCTTGGTGGGCCCTGGCCTTCTCCAGGCATCCCTACTTTCAGCAACTTTTTTCCAATTTTTGGAAACTCAACACAGTCAATCCATCTCAAATGGGGTATACCCCGATGTCTATTTCCCATGGGCCTTGCCAGAAAGATTTTCTCTCAGCAACGATCTTAAATCATTCTAGCCAGATGACTAGCCCATTTAAGCCTCTGTAATTTGACAAATTTTACAACATCAGGTTGTTTGTGTAAAATTTGTAAAGTTCTAAGTTAGATCTTCTTCTCCATGATCCATTCTCTTTGATCCCACCAAGAATGCAGCGCAAGATCTTTCTCTCGAAAATTCCCAAAGCTTCCTCATCACTTAAAAGTCAATGGCCAAGTCCTGTGTGATGTCCTCTTTTTCAATAGTTTAAAACTTTTCTGTTAATCTATATTTTGTACATAATCAGGTACATATTTTCTACAAAACGATTCAAAATATTGTGTGATGGTGAACATATTTCTGCTGCAGAAGTTAATCTTATTTTGAATGATTATTTCGTCCTTCAATAAAAATCACGATTTGAAGAAAAATTTATTCCTTTAACAATAAAAAGAAAATTATCAAACTTAGAAGAATCAAATCCAGGCATAAGGGAAAAGTTTACCAACTAAGTGCAGAATATATACTACCTATCATATTTCTAATACGTCAAAGAGTGGTCTGAAACAAATATCATAGGAAATATATAATATAACAATTTTCAATGGTGTTTTTAGACTTTATCGCAAGTAAAGTGCGCAGATGTAGAAAATTTCGTTGAGTTTTTACCGAAAGAAATGTCTGATATTAAAATCGCGATAACAAATGTTTGTTTGAAGAGATTAGAAGACTGAATGTATATTTAAATTCTGATAAATTAGAACAATGGGTAAAATCAACATGTTGAACTTGATGTAAGATGGGTGGAAATATTTAGCCACTTAAAAAATAAGCACATTTCATTAGAAAATTTAGTTTTTCTTGATGAATGATCGTTGTGCTGTGCCATGGAACTAATGCAGCAGTTGAAAGAGTTTTTTCAATTGGTAATGATTTTTGGACGAGTGAGAAATCAAGATTGAATGTTGAAACTTTATCTACAGAACTTACCGAAAGTTCAGTATGAAGGATATTTCTTGCTCCGTAATTTCCGATGCATTAGAAATTGATATATCGACAAAAAAGAAATTCTTTCAATGGAAAAATACTCGTTTAAGTAAATAATTAAAGAGATATAAGAGTAATTAAGAGTATTTTTGTTTGAATTAATAAATTAAAATAAAAAAATAAATAAAATTTTTCGTCCTCGTATTCATTGTAAAAAAATTGGTGACCTTGATATAAAGGAAAAAATATTATATAGAAGCATTTTTCATAAAAGGAGAATGTTTAAAAAACATGGCATTCTTTCTTCATCTTTTTGCCAAGAAATTGCATTAAAATAACTTTTCTTCTCATAATATTCTTAAAATCATTTTGCTTATGTATTCTAATTCGAATGACACTAAATGTCGAAAAATTAATCATTTATACACATTTGAAAAATTAAGGTTTCAACCGTAGTCTCTTAAATTTTTTTAAAAAAAATCAATCCATTTTTCTCAAAAAAATGGCATCCCTAAATCATCCCTCAGACAAATGGCACCAGAAATCATTATAGCGAATTAAACACGCAATGTATTTCCGATTCGCCACTAACAGCATAAACATAACGCCACTTAGAAAAAAGATTTCGAACGATTCACACACTAACCCTAAAACTTTTTCCCGCCATGGCACAATGCCAACCCACGTGGAGGCTGATATCTTGGTGAACTTCTTTGTGATGTTTATTATAATTTTTATTTCCTCTCTTTCGCTTGTGCGACACGTGTTCGTTCGAAGGCCATCTCGTACTATACACATCGTACGCTACGATTTTTCCCTTCGGTGAAGCAGTAGGTAAATCTTTTTATTTTATTTTTAGGGTTTCGGAAAAAAAAAGGCCATTTTCTGGAAAGATTATATGGGAAAGCTGAACTGTTTGTTATGATGAGGAAGCGTAAACACATCACGTTGAGCTTGGAAGGAGTCGTAATAACTTCAAATTGGCCCGAAATGCTCTTTAAAAATGGCAAGAAGAATTGGGGAAAGTGATTTCAAAAGTATCTTTTGCTAATAAATAATAATATGGTTCATAAAACTGTCAGTTCAGGATCAAAATGCTCACTGAAGAAAATTTTATTTTGTGAGCGATCACCGTAGGAAAATGATCTGTTCCTTATTTCGTAATTTGTAAATCATATTTTAGCCATTTTAGAAAAATGAAAAAATATCAATTTATTTAAAGTATAAAAAAGAAAAAAGGGGTTATTTCTAAACAGAATAAAATTAACAATAAACCCACAAAAAAATATTCGCTGTACATCATGACTCTGACTCTCGAGGGCCCAAATGCGGACTGACATCAAGTACACCATCCTTTGTAAGATCCGGCTTGGGGTTCAAAACATGACTTTGCAGGGGGCCCTTATATTCTTCGTTACGCCACTGACTTCTGCATTTATCGAAATACTGTTTATTTAAAAGAAATGACGTTCCTTATGAACTAAACGGGTTGTAGTTCTAGAAGTATACTATTTTATCTAAAACTTGTGGGATAATACCTCGAATAAATGACTTTAAATCAAGGGTACTCTTAATCTTTTATCCTGCCGGGCCGCATACATATGGCAGATATTTTACGCGGGCCTCAACATGAGGATTGATGGGGAAAAATCACTATACGATCAAGAAAACATTGGACATTGAATTGGACTAGTGAAAAAAAGGCATAAAAAAACAACGATATTTTTAGACTCGGGTTATGAGTTCTTATACATCCAACATAATTTTTTTACTTCCAATACTGGTATAATTGAAGAGAATTATATTGGTAAATTCTTTCATTTTCATACTGCGTTACCTCGAATATAAATCATAACCACGTTAATATCTTTATTAATCTATTTGTATTTAGTCGCAAAAAAAAAAAAAATGACAAGCAATATTATGTTTCTTAAGTTTACCCCTTTCGCGCCAAATCAAACATGTTAATCCATGTTTATTTTTCTGTACAAAGTAGTCAACATCCCAATCGTTATTGTTCCCGTCAGTTTCACTTTATAAAATGGTCGCTACTCCAGCTCAGTTCAGTAAAGTGAACGCATTCTCGTTACTCCATTGTTATTTGTTATTACTAACTGTTACAGTCACACATAGGGAAAAAAATATCTTGCAGATCGTACCCGTAAGATATCGACAACAAACATTATAAATTTAATTGCTTCATCGATAGCATTTTCCGCTAAAAGTTTAATAAACTGTTCTTAAATAATTGAATTTCTTAGTGCAAAAGGGGAGACTGACTAGGCCACTCAAAAAAGTCGGCCGGGCCGCAGGTTGAGTATCGCTGCTTTAAATTATAAGAGCATTACGCACGTACGTTTCAGGTTTTCTTCGTAAAAAAGGGGACGCGCGTAATACGACGAATATACCAAAAAATTAAAAATTGCAGCTTGGAAGTATGGGTGCGCGTTATAACGCCTGATTTTACGGTAATCATATATTGAATTACCGTTTCTCTTTAATTATACTAAGCAATAAACAAAAACATATCAAGTAGCAACAATAGAATATAGCCTCAGCAAATTAGCCTTTTAAGCTACGATTATAGTTTGAAAAATACTTATAAGGCCAACCAAATTTCTCCAAGATTTACCTATACCTCTGAGCAGTAGCGCACACAGAAGTTTTCCAAGGGGTCCAAGGTCAAAAGTCCACCGTTCTTGTATCATGCTTCTTTTGATTTTGTCGATTTTGGGGACAAAAACAGTAAAAAAGTAATTATTGAATAAATAATTAGTATTAATCAATAAAATTAATCATTGAAAACAAATATTTAATTAAATTTTACGTATTATACACTTACAATTATAATCAATCGGGAAAAAATCAAGGGCTTTGGGGGAGTCCGAACCCCTAGGACACCCCCTTTGTGTGCGCCACTGCCTCTGAGCTGCAAGGAAAAGAAAATAGTATACGCATAAGTATATAGAAGTATACATAAGTGTTGTAAGAACAGATATCTATATCTACTATATAAGTGATTAATCCACATCACAGTATAGCTTATTTTGTAACGCCTAGCCCCGGCGTGTCATGAGTTTGAGCTTAGTACCGCTGAAAACGCTCCATGTAGCGGGGCGATGCACGTTAAATCTGTCGAGGTTCAAACGTCCTCATGATGGTGTGGTGCCAGTTCAGGTGTCATCCTCGTCGCTTGACCATGGTTCAAAATTATGAGGTCCGTCGCAAAAGCCCTCGAGTATCTGATAGTGCGACGCTGATATTCACGCACTTAACGCCCAGCCAAATTCATTCCCACCAACCTTCTCGAATATCATTTACTTTCTGCTGAATTAATAAATAAATAAAAAAAAAATAAAAAAAATCAGGGAAAATTCCTTTTTTTTTTTTTTCTTCAAGAAACTATCAAAGCTTGAACGCTTCCACCATTTAGTTTTTTTATGGCTCAAAGTATCTAAAGATTAATTGTACTTTTTTAAAAAAATATTGATAACTGAATATAGACTGATATTTGTAAGAAAATAATTCGTAGTTGAAGTGAAGAGCATGCTGTGTTGTTTTGAAATACATGACAACCAAATTCCATGAGGGAAAAAAATCTATCTGGGGATAGAGATGATTCATGAAAAAATTTTCCGTTTTTGTTGACGTGGTAAAACAAATTACAATGGGAAACTTCCCGAAAAATCATACGTTCATCCCCCATTGTTATATCTGATATTCCGAAACAGTATCTATAGTTTACACATATACGTATTTGTATTTGAACATAAATGTAAGAATAATAGTTTCTGATTCATCATACTGCAATCATTGCAAAGAATGACGGAATTTTCAATTGCTGTGAAACATGATACAAAAACATGCTTCGTTCATTTGTCGCCAGGAGTCACGAAATGTTTGAAGAATGTTTTATGCGGAAGCACCTCTTATTATTGGAACACGGATATAAAACACTCTCTCATCTTGTTCAGCATGGGAAACAAAAGTAGTGAACATGTTATCAACTACAAATACATGAATTGATTGGTCATTAACGTCACTCTTTGAAACTAAATGAGGGTTAATGGCAGGGGTTGGCAGACTTTCGAGAGAGAAGAACCAAGTTGTGTCAGTGGACCAAGATAATGAAAGTATCAAAGAACCATTTATGTACATATACCGGTGTGTGGTTATAATCAAAGTTACACTATTCAGAGAACTGTTCTACTTATCGGATTTTAATGAAACTTGGAATATAAGCTTTATGAACCAAGGGGAAAAGATTTCTGCTATAAGAAAAAGAGTACAAATTTTGACCATCAGGTGGCTTTTATCTAATATTCCTTACGCTAATCCGTAAAACCTCCATATAAAAACGCAGTCATAGCCAGAGAATCATTCAGCGTGCGTATGTAATCGTTAATCATGCCCTTAAAAAAAAAGATAAAGCATTTTTTTTGTCTTATCAAAACGGCAGCAACCACTTAGCTGCTCTGCATAAATATCGTCGTTTAAAGCAGTGGTCTCCAACCCCAGGTCCACGGACCGGTACCGGTGTACAAGAAACATTTAATTACTCCCATTTTATTTACTGTGGCATATTTTTCTTGGGTTCGGGCTACTTTTTATGAAAATCACTTTATATTCATTTTTGGTGTAGCTATATTTTATTCTGAAGGCACGTTTAAATACAATTAAAATAAAATTATAAAAACAAAATCTAAAATATACACAATCGAAGTTCTACCCCTCAGCGGGTCGCGGTAAAATCTAACGTTGACCGTTCCGCGGCCATAAAAATGTTGGAGAACACTGGTTTAAAGTATCTGCAAAAAGGCCCCATATCGAGGATTGGTTTGAGGAAGATGATCATGAAATTTGGAGATTTGGGCGTGCTGCTCGGAAGAGGATGGAAACCGGTTGGGACTGAAAGTTTCGAAGTCGCTACTGCTGTGATTGAGTTCCATCTACTCGTCAGTAAGTGGTCGATCAGTGTCACGCGAGTTGGAGATGATCACCCGTATTTTGTGATCTTGAGGTTTCAACGTTTGCATCACGTGGATCTTATACGGATACCATTTTAAAATGTATTGCAGAATTTTCCGTACTATCGACCACGGAATCTCCAACTCACGTGACACTGATCAACCACTTGCTGAAGAATAGATGGAACTGGAGACTCTTTCAATCACAGTAGTAGCGACTTCTTCAACACTTTCAGTCTCAACCAATTTCCATCCTCTTCCGTGGCATACCCAAATCTCCAGTCTCTTCAAATTTCATGATCATCTTCCTCAAACCAATCCTTGATATGGGGCCTTTTCGCAGATCCTTTAAATGACGATATTCTCTCAGAGCAAACAAGTGGTTGCTGCCGTTCTGATGAAACAACATTACTAGTAAAGCTCAATCTTTTTTTTGTAAGGGCGTGATTAGCGATGATAAACGCACGCTGAATGATTATCTGGTTATGATTGCCAGTTTATATAGAGGTTTTATGAATTTACGTAAGGAATAATCGATAAAAGCCACCTGGTGGTCAAAATTTGTACTAGTTTTTTTTATATTGCAGAAATTTTTCCCCCCATGATCTATATAGCATATATATTCAAGTTTCATCAAAATCCGATAAGCAGAACAGCTGCTACAGGCCTCTGAATAATGTAACTTTAATTATAACCACTCGGTATTTGCACACTTGGGAGCGGGTAGTGGCGTTATGTACATCACCGCATTGCGGGAGCCTAGGTTTCTAGGGGGCCCAAAGCCTGACTGGTGTCTAGTACGTATTTAACCAATTTTTAAAGCATTAAAGGCAAAACTTCATGGAAGCCCTAATATTCTCCGTTACGCTACTGGGAACGGTGTTTCCCCTCCGATAAATGTCGCTATCAATATTATCATATTCCAATTAATGTTTTTCAAATTATTTAAACAAAGTTTTACACAGATTAATATAGTCAATTTCTTTAAATGGCCGTGGGGTGAAGTGGTCATAGTCACGAGAGCGTGACCAACGTGTCATGAGTTCGAACCCTGGTGGCTACTGAAGACCCATCGTGAAGAGAGGCTGATGCACGTTTAATCTTTCTTGGCTCAAAGTTCACCGGTTGGTGTTATGTGGTAGTTTGGAAAAGGATGTGTTAGCTCGGGTACAGTAGCGCACACAGGAATTTTTCAAGGGGGAGGGGTGTCCCGGGTCGCAAGTCCACCATTCTTGTATCATGCTCCGTTTGATTTTGTCGATTTTCGGAAACAAAAACAGTAAAAAAGTAATTATTGAATAAATAATTTGCATAATTAATAAAATTAATTATTAATAACAAATAATTTTTACGTACTATATACTCAGATTTGTAATCAATCGGAAAAAAAGTCAAGGGTTTGGGGGGGGTTCCGGATTCCTGGACACCCCTCCTTGTGTGCGCCACTGCTCAGGTATCGTCCTCGTTGGGACGTCTTAAGACTTCTTGAGTCCCTGGAACCCTACTCAAAAGTATGCTCTGGACTCGTACACATATGTAGGCCCCACCTATGACCCTTAAAAGTAGACAGTACATAGCCTACGATTTCAAACACTCGTACAAACAATATAACCCGAAGGAAATAAATGTTCACGACTTCCGATCACACGAACCGGCTCGATCGACTGTCGCCTTTTGACTGAAGGAGTAATAATGGGGTAGGGTAGTAGGCCTAGGCCTGTACGTGGACGACGGTCATCACATGTAGCCGGTTGACATAACGTCCGAAATTTCGTTTTTCGGAGAATACAACCGAAAATAACATTTGACCTTTGAAATTATTCGAATTATCATCTTATTAAAGCAGAGTCGAGAACGAGACGAGGCCCCAATGCAGCCGAAGCCCTGGGCTCATGCCTTAAGACGTCCCTGATCACTTGACCATGGTTCAAAATTGCGAGGTCCGTCGCCAAAATCCCTCTTTTTGCGTTATAGTGAGAAGCTAATAAACGCTCATTCCATTCCTTCAAAAACCAAGAGTTGAGAAGATATTTTCATTTTTATGACTCAGTTCAAGCCACCCAATGTAAAATGTCATTTTTGGGAATTACACTTTCAAACTTCGAGATAAGAAAACTTTCTGTACCAATATCACGAAAGTACTTTATTTTGGAATGCTTTGTTTACACTAATAACTAAAATTAAATTGTTCCTGCATATGAACCTTATTGTCTTGTCACCCATTTTTAAGTAACCCTTTAAATTTTTAAAAAACCCTCTCCCCTTATCCAGTCAAAAAACTAGGTACGCCCTTGTGTGTATATTTAGTTATAAATGGTTTTTTTATAGGTTACAAGGGAAAAAAATATGATAAGTGCAACGTTTTTAACACGCTTTTATAAGTTTCATTTGTATGTAATGGAATCTTTGAACTCGAATTTTATCCACTTTAAAAGGTTAGATTTTAATTCGAAATTTTGCACACTTGTCAAGGACCGATGACAATACAATAATATTAATTTTGTTTCATTGTCCTGATCAGGATCCCCAAAAATAAGGATTTCGAGATTTGGCGATTAATTCATTATATCGTTTCCAGATTTAGCGACTGATTGCATAAACCATTTTCAGATTTGGCGACTAAAAGGTTAAGGAGCAACCCTAAAACCGCAAATAGTCTTGTGGTTAATACAAATAAAACAAAAAAGTGTTCTTTATGTGAAAAAGGGTAGGGTATGGGTGCGTCAGCAATTTTTTACCATAATATAAGTCTAGTTTTTTTGAAAATGGAAAAAAAAAAAAAAGACTCGTGCATGTGAATAAAAATAATTTATGTTCTTACTGCTAAATATTTTTTATTTTTATAAAAAATATTTATACGTTTAGAAGTGATGATACGAATTAACATTATAGCAATACGTATAAAAGGTGATAATACGATTGACACATTTGATATTTCTTCTTAAAACACTTTTTTTAGTTAGATCTGTACTATAGAGACGGAATCTTTGACATATAACGATATGGGACTCATCCGAGTCCCGTAAACGAAGAGGATAAATATCCTTCAGACCCATTAATTAATATCCATTGAAGAGCAAGACTAATTCCAGCAGCCATATAATTCCGGCCTAAAATATCAAACTCAAGGATAAATTCAACAAAGAATAAATGATAGTTTTAAAAACTAAAAAAAACAGGCTTTTATTGTAGATTGAACTAAAAAAGGAAAAATAAATTATAGTTTAAAAACACACACACAAAAAACGTTTTTATAGTGAATCGAACTAAAAAGTAAAAAAAATATTCTTAATATAAGAATAAAATGATTAACGAGAAAATTAATGTCATTGTGGTAAAAGCATGGGGTGTGCTTTGTGCTACATTTTTACACTGAGTCAGCATTTTGGAATAGAACTAGTAAGAATTTATAACAATTAATATACTAGAGCACCCCACGCTTTTATCCCAATGACATTAATTTTCTCGTTAATCATTTTATTCTTATATTAAGAATTATTTTTTTACTTTTTAGTTCGATTCACTATAAAAGCGTTTTTTTTGTGTTTTTAAACTATAATTTATTTATTTAAAACTCAGAACAGTGACCTTAAAATTTTTGTTATGTCTGCAAAACCAAGTAACTGTTTTCAATTTTAAGTGATATTGTAAATTATTGCTTTGATAAGTTGCTTCTTAGCTTATTTTTTGGATTCATAGAAGAGGTCTTTTGTTCGCATGAATGTGTAGAGCCAAATATTATGAGAACAACAAATCCTGATATTTTTTAATCGCGTCATATGCTATAAGGTAACTATTCCGCGTGTCAAATATTATTCCAACAGTTGCTTCCGTCAACTTGAGCCGAGAAATTAGATTGGATTTCTAAGATAAAATCCAGATAAATATTTTCAATAGATAACTATAAAGAAAAATAAAAGGAAGCAGCAATTTTTAGATGTTATTATTTTTAATATTGCATAAAGGCAGAAGTTTGAAGAGCTGCAAACATACATATATGAAAAGACCTGCAGTTTGCCGACCCCTATTCCAGGACACTGCTTCCCATCCTTCTTATGTCAGGGACCGGTCAACGTTTGATAATTTTACCACGTCATCTTGAGGGGGGAGGATGTTGATTGCTTATATTTTACACAGTTTTGATTTAATAATTTTAATTTAATTGTATTTTAAAATTGTCTTCTGAATAAAATATACCCACACCAAAAATTTAATATAAAGTGATTTAACATGGAACGTAAAGAGATTTCTATAAAAAGTTGCACAAATCCAAGAGAAATTCACGACAGTAAATAATATGGAAATACAGTCCGATCTCTTCATTTAACGAAGTCGCTAAATCCCGGAAAAAAGTTCGTTATATGAAAAATTCGTTAAATAGAGATTCCTCTTTAAATATACTTTAAAACCACATAAAAAAATTTTAAATTCATAAACATTACATATTTAAAAAGTAATTATTCGCTCACTTATATGTAAATTAATACCTATTTATTTTACATATTTTAACCATCAAAAAGAAATCTACATGGAAAACAAAAAAAAAAAAGAACATTGTCTAGAATACACTGTGTTTTCAACTTTAAAAAGTAATTTTATATTAAAATTAATTAATTTTTTAATGACATTTTTTCTAATTTTAAGCTTACAAGTAGTTTTAAACATACATTATTTTATAACCAAGTAATTTTAAGCATGCACTATCTTCTCTTTGCACTATCACATCTTTAAATTAAATTACTGATAAAATCTGTTAATTTTGCTTAAGTTTTTTGTTTGAAAAATTAAGGAAATTTTATTGCTCTAGGTGAGTTAGGCACCTGGTAAAACCAGTTCAAAGTCATCGCGCTAAAAAAGAGAATAATTTGAAAAAAAACCTGAAATATTTTTAAAAAAAAGGAGGGAAAAAAATCGAATCAGTAGAGAAAAAAGTTCGTCAAATAAAAATGTACTTCGCTATTTGGAGGTTATTTTACGAAGAAAATAGTAAAATGTTCTTGGTTCCAGGAAAAAGTATGCAAAAAAGAGGTTCGTAATATAGAGGTCCGACTAATTTACTCAAAGCAACTTTACGTCAACCGAAACTTTTCTTGCCGCCTCTAATGTGAAGAGGAGAAAAGATTTCTTTCACATGCGGAAACCAAGTTGATTGAAAAGGGAATGTCGCCGGGAGGCAAAGGTGGTGCCGGACTCGTCGGTGCTGTGACTGAGTCCGAAGAAACAATAAAAGAAACTTTCTCCGTTTTCAATACACAAGTAGCCGCGTGTAAACAACTAAGCGTCAACAGTATCCTTTTAGTTGAGTCAAATAGTGGGGAGAAGAATGTGGCATCTTCTCAAGAGCTTTTGAACAAGTGCCAGTTGACCACGTGTGAGGGGATCCAGGTGATTTTTATACTAAACTAGTTTCGTGGCTGTCTGTTCCTTCTGTTAAAAGTGCCCAAGTTGATTCGTAACAAGTAATATATATATATATATATATATATATATATATATATATATATATAAATTAAGTCGATTCCTACTTTGTTAAAAAAAACCTACTGGCACCATTTGTTGCTGATAAATGTAACTTCGTCAGAGATAACGCAGAATAAATTTAATTAATTAATTAATATTTGAAGAAACTGTATTAACATCAAGTGTCATCCACTACAAGTTTAAAAAAATGTATTCCAACTTCAGTGGATGAATAAAAAGTATTTTATTAACGATTGAAAATTTGAACAAGATATATATATGTTGTTGTTTCTAATGCCACCTGTCTGACGTAGTACGATCGAGGCCCACGAAATTCATCGTGGTAGGGGGCGAGATGTACGCCTGTCGTTGGCTTTAGCCTTGAGTACCATAAAGGTGACAGTACGATTTAGCTCGGAGAAATTCCCGAAGGGACGACAGAACATTACGATAGATGGCGCCACCACCTATCTCCACCTCCATAATTTAGACATGGAACTGAAGGGGAGGGAAATATTCTCCAGTCCCCTGCACTCGTGATTCAGTCCACAAGACTTTCGGACCCACCGATTTAACGAGCACGTACTCCGTGTGTACTCGGAGGGTATTTAGTGGCATCGGGCATCAAACCCAGGCCTTCCGGTCTGGAGTCCGATGCTCTAACCACTAGGCTACCCACGGCCTTATATATATATATAGGGGAGTGATATAATACTAGGAATTGAAAAAAGGGCCCCCTAAAGGGTCTGCTTAGAGCTACAAACCACTACGCCTTTCCACAGGAAAACAATCATCCCCGCGCTCAGTTAGTGGTGTACACAGACCCCTCTTATGGGGAGTTCATTATAAAAACACGTAGATAGACGAACGCGCCCAGTGGTAATCTCTATAATCAAAAATTAAAAATTGTTTGTCCATGTGTAAGGGGGTTGAACCCCCTTCCCCCTCGAGAGCCACTACACTCAGCTTTTGTGAGCAAATTGTTTTCCCCACAAGAGGAGGCAGTTTTTAACAGAACTCGTTCAAACAGGATTTATATTGTTTCCAAGTACAAAGGTACATAAAAAACACAAAGCAAATATCAATCAAGAAAAATACAGGGAAAGAAAAAAAATTACATTTAAATTTGGTCTTATATAAACGTAACAGAATATAAATTCAGTAAAAATACATAGTACAAAAGAAAAGGTAAAAAGAACAACAACAAAAATAAAGACAAACAACGGAAAAGAGTAACAAAATTTGGGGGAAAAACAACTTCAGATTAATCGTTTGCTTAAATGGCGCCCACTACTTCCTCTTGATATTTTTTTCTTTCTATTTTATATAAATGAATCATCATTTTCTAGGAAGAAGAATGATTCACCCAAAAGATTTAAAACTATTTAATATGTACTACGGAAATTATATTTACAGTACTAAGTTCTTTGAAAGAGTAAGGGGAAAAAAATACACAGACGTATCACTAAGAGCAAAAATGCAAATACAAATAAATATGCATAGAGCCAAACCACAATATACTTGGGAAGTGAAGCAATAAATTGACTTGCCGAAAAAATTAAAAAAAGATAAAATATATATATATAATAGTTTAAAATAAAAGAAAAGTCAAAAGCTAAAATAAAATTGATTCAGAAATAAATCTTAAATTAATTACAGTTTTACTCTTAAAACAAAGAAGAGAAGAATTCTGAAAATTGAGATAAAACTAAAAAAATTTAATCCTGTTGTATGTTGTCGGAGATATCGGGTTATTTTAAAACTTCGCTAAAAAATAATAGCTGGCTACAATGAGAGGCATGCACTGATTAATTGTATGCACGAGCATCTATCACATGACCATGACGTCACATGAATTGAGCCCATTCTTATGACAATATCTAATAGGTACTATTATTCTTTGATATTTCGACTCGCAATGAGGAGGAACTCCAGCACAAGTCGATTTGCCGGGATTTCATATAACATGTTGAAAAAATTTGTTGCTGTTGCATATGAAAACTAAGTGTACTAGATACTTGTAGACAGTGGCGTAAGGGAGGATATTGGGCCCCTAGCAAAGTTAGGTTTTGGGGCCCAAACCAGATCTTACAAAAGATTGCAAAACCGTAACATAACAGTAGGCTTTGGGCCCCTAGATCCTGCCCCGCGATGCGGTGCTGTACGTTACGCCACTGCTTGTAGACCTTTTGGAAGGCGAACTACTGTAGATATCACACCCTTATGTCAATAAGAAAGAATGAATTTCATTTAAGCTGTGCAACGAAATCCTAGGATATCACTTTACATGGCTTGAAACTGTATAAGCAATGCAGATGCAAGTCAATTGAGATTCTGGAGGCGCATAAGAAAATATTGTTCTTAAAAAGAGAAAAGGAAAATGGAATTACAGATTTAACATTTTTCCCACCACATTTTAATGATAAGTTTTACCATGTATATTTCATACATAAAACATATTATTAAAATAGTAAAGTATAAAGTTGGCGTTTTGTAGGGCCCTTCAGAAGTCAAGAAGCACGGTCGCCGTTAAATCGGCCTCTTTGAATAACGTGTAATTTTTCCTCCCTCTACACTACTTGTAAGATTAATATGGACATTGGCACATCTTAAGGTTCCTTGAGGCCTTATGTAGAAGTAGGCCTCGCCTGCGATCTTTTTAAGTGGACAGCATACACGGGGTAAAAGAAGGAGAGGGAGGGTTATATCAATTATAGGAAAAATAAAAACATATCTGTTGGTTAAATGATGACTGGCATATTTTTGAAAATGTACAAAATTAACACTCTTCATCAGTGGTTGGCGAACTTTTTGACCTCACGGACCAGTAAACTCATAATTTAAGTTCCACGGACCGCTAATAGGATTTTGTGAATGTTAAATATATTTATTAAAAAAATAGCAATCTAAGAACGTAATCAATGCATCTTAAAACACAACTTAACGTGATAAATAAGTATGTTCCACATTTTTCTGGAGACCAGCGAAATTTTCTCGCGGACCACCACTTTGCCAACCTCTGCTCTTCATCACAACATTAGGTACTGTATCCATAAATTTCACAGTGATTTTTTCACTAACGCGATCTTACATAGCAGTGCTATTAATCACAGTCGCTCAAAAACTCCAAAGTTTAGTTAAAATCAACATAGTGTGAGTTGTGATTTGAGAAAATGATGTAACCTAACTTAGACTCTCCATGAAAAGAAAAAATTGCACATACATATATATATAAGTATATATTGTCAAAATGACCTGCTGGTAAAAAGGAAGGCATCATCTCTTTAATAACTTCTTTATTTCGGCTTCAATCACATAAAATCCAACATGGCGGCCCTTTGGCGTAACCGAGTAGACATTAACAATACTTCGACAAGAGTTACCAGCTAGCTTTTGAGATCTTTCTTCGTCCAGAGCTCCTCCACTTAAAAGGTTATTTACTCACAAATCCTGCATGGTAAGAGTTGCTCTACATTTATTTATTACTTACTTAATTTGAACCTAAACTTTTCAAAGCCTGACATATATATATATATACACACTACTCGAGGAAATTTCAAAAGATGACCATTTAGTCAGTGACGTCTTAATATTTCTTGAGGCCCAGGGCTTCTATAAAAAAAGGCACCTCTTGGTCATGCATTCATTGTCAAATACTAGTATAAACGTAAATCCTTAGCAAATTAGTTGTATTGAGCCACAAAACCGCACCATTTTAGCACTAAACGAGTCAGTGGAGGCCTGGACATGGACATGACATAATAATGTGAATTGTTCCCAGTTGACACATAATTTGAAAATACTAGTTTTTCGAAGAGTATGTCCCGGAATAACATTTGACGATTAAAATTATTTGGATCATAATCTTACTGAGGCCGAGTCGTCTTTGAGCAGGAACGTCTTAAGGCATGGGCCAACTGGGCCTCGTCTCATTCTGCACTTAGCCTTAAAAAAAAACTCATGATTCGAATAATTTCAATGGTCAAATGTTTTTTCCGGTTGCATTCTCAAAAAAACCCTTGGAATTTCGTACAGTATGTCAACTAGCTACAGATGATGACCGTCGTATATGACCATGTGTAGGCCAACCACTATACACCATCTTTACTCATTTAGTCAAAAGGCAGCAGTTGGTCGAGCCGGTTTGTACAATTGTAACAAGTCAGGCACATTTATTTGTTTCGGTTATTTGTTTGTGTGAATACTTGACAACGCGCGTATGCTATGTACTGTCTACTTTTAAGGGTCATAGGTGGGGCCTACATTTATGTAAGGGACCAGGGTCTCAATAAGTCTTAAGACTACTGTCCTGAATCACTGGCGTAGCTAGCTCTGAGGGGGCCCTGTATCAAAATTCCTTCGGAACCCTTTTTTAGATATGGTAGCCCTGTTAGTGGGACTGTTGTTACCCATGTTGGGGTGAGTGAGTGAATATTAACTCGCACTGTTCAGCTACACAAGGGCTTTAGGCGACGGACCACGTAAGTTTTGAACCATGGTCAAATGACGTGGACGACACCTAAGCTGGCACCTCCTCTCTTAACTACCACACCAACGGGAGGACGTTTGAGCTCTCGACAGATTTAACGTGCATTGCTGCCCTACACGGCGAGTCTTTAGTGGTACTGGACTCGAACTCCTGACAAGACCAGCCACGATCCGATACCTTGACTACCGTGGCTTCCATGTTGGGGCTCCTGTAGCTTGGGGGCCCCGTATCATTAATATGGCAGTAGCTACGCTCCTGTCCTAAATATGAATACACATAACTTAATTTTTCATTGATACGAAAAGAATATTTCGATATATATGATAAAATATTGTAAGTGGTCAGGTGATACCTCTATACCATAATTTGAACTAAAGTCCCTTGGGTAGTTAAATATATTACGAGTAATATTTTCTTCTGTGAGCAGTATAAAGGATGCTGCCACACAGCGCAACCCACTCTCTCGTAAACGCCACATTGTCTCTGTCAACTTATCAACAGGATAAGAGGAAAGAAAAAAGAAACGAGATAAAGCCCAAAATAGGATCGTTAATGAACGGGAACATAGGGGCAGCTTTAGCGTAGACAAACATCGAAATCCTCATTCGAATGTTCTGCCGCGCGTTCGAAGGACATCTCTGCCATTTTCAATGTCACACAGGGGTGGGTGGATGAGGGTTGAAAAAAAGACGCGGGATTTCGCCAAGGTCAGACGAAAGACTCATTCGAACATTTTCTCAGCTGTTTTCTCACGATTTGTCCAAGTGTGGGTTACTTTTTTTCTTTTTTTGTTGTCCCTTCGTTACAGGACGCATCATGCGCACGACGAATTCTGTTTCTGAGTAGAATGCTGTCTGTGCCGAATCTGGCATCATCAAATTGGAATATTCAGGTGGTTAAAGACACGTGCATTCATTGTTTGAGCGGTAGGAAAACGAATCGGCTTTGAAATATAAATACAAAGGATGGCAGCGAGAATGCATAATGCTGTCATACTTCATCCGGCAAATGAAATTGCCTTGTCTAGAGAGTGTTTTCAAAACTGTATCTTATCGCTATTCTGCGTAGACCCAGTTTGTAAAAAAACTGGCAAATCTGGTTTTAGTTTCGGTCTCAAGTGCGCCCGTATTAAAATGCAATTTTATTAGTTTGTGGTTTGGACCACAATGATAAATAATTCATGGAAATAAATTTGAGCTATTTGAAAAACATCATGCATTGTTTAACAAAAATTTATATCAAAATTTTAGGAAAAGATTTGAATGTAACGCGAAATACGAGCAAGTCATCAACATTTGGAAGTTAAAAATAGGTTGAAGTTTCCAGAAATAAAATTAAAGGCTCACAATAAACAAAATACAATTTATCTCTAAAAAAAAAATTTGTTGGATTTTTTTCTGTTTAAAAAGAAACAAACAGTATTTTATTGCTGATTGATTTGAATATGTCGTTAGAATTTATTAACATTTATATAATTTGTGGAATAAAAGCAAACATTAATTTGTCAATTTCGAACCATTCGATACAGTGAAAATCGTTTAACACGAAACTGGATGAATCTGGAGTATTTTTTCGTGTCAAAAGTTATTGCAATAAAAAAAAAAAAAGCAACGTAAATTCAGCAAACTTAAGCTTATTAGAGTATATTTTATTTCCATGGATACGTATATATGCATGTATTTAATAAAAATTAATGAAACAACAACAGAGTTACAAGAAAACTTAATGAAATATAATACAAAATTTAACAATGCCAAAATCTTTGCAGATTTCCCTTTTCGTCTTCTGTTTTTGATCAACAGCCTTAAGAAGCTCCATCTTCATTTTAAGTGAAATAGAAGTTTGCTATCTCCCTGAGCTTTTTCTGCCATTGTGTTTGCAAATAAATTCTTCCAAAATAGAGAAAATAATGAAAATCAAATTGACTGATTTTTTCTCACACTGCGATGTACTCGCCACCGAATTTCAAAGTCAACTGGTGAGAGATGAGATGCTTTTGTGTGGCGTTTGTAGGGATGGAGGGTGCAAGTAGCTGAGATAAACAAAATTGCCACGTGTCACAGGCTTTTCTGAGGGTATTTCTCAGCCAAGTTAGCCTCCTTTCCAGTGCCGATTGAAGTTAATTTCGGGCCCTGAGCGCAGGTCTACATGTCCCCTTGGCACTAGAAGATCGAAATTTATAAACCAGAAAATGTGATTAAGTCCAGTTTATCCGGGCCCCTCAATGGATAAACCGGGACTGCTTTTTTCTACGAAACGTAAAAAACAACCTATCTTTCATTTCACATCCCTCTTAAATCTAGCCTGCACGGATGGTGTTTTCCGAATTTTGTTCATTTCCAGAAGGGAAATCTGTTCGTGTCAAGCGATCTTCGTTTCGAGTTAAGAGAAAAAAAATATGTAAGAAATTCATTGTCGGGACCGTCACTATGTTTTTGTTGAATAATTAATATTTTTTTTACAGAACATCAAAACATTTTATATGCTAATAAACCACAAAAAGGTCGCACACACACACTACAAAACAACACGAAGGCAATTGGACCTCGTAATTTTGACCCATGGTCAAGTAATGAGGATGACACCTGAGCTGCCCCCCTCCCCGAGCTTCCACACTACGCCTGCGGGAGAACGCTGAACTTCAATACATTGAAATGCATGATATTAAAATGGATGACAATTGTCTGTTTGAAGTAGAAAGACTGAATGTACATTTATTTTTTTATGAATTAGAAAAATTTGGGAAAAATCAACATCCTGAGAAATTGGTGAAATTATTTTTAAACCATTTAAAAAAATGAGAAATTTTTCCCCAAATTAAAATGTAATTATTCTTGTTGAATTTACGTTGTGCTGCCCGGGAATTTAATACAAGTTAAAAGGTTTTTTAAAACCCATTTCAAAATGAACAATTCCATATTAAAATGTAATTATTCTTGTTAAATTTACGTTGTGTTTGCCCGGGAACTAATTGTGACGAACCCGATCTTTTTCCCCTTTTTTCCTAACAGACCCCCACCCCTTGCCGACAGAGGGTTGTGAAAATTGGGTATTTCCCTAATTGTTGGGAAAGGGAAATTTTCGAAATTGGGTGGTCAATTTTGGGAACCCTTTTCCCGGCTGACCGGACTGTAAAAAGGGCCCCTTTAACATTGTTTTTTTCCTTTTTCCCCGAATTGGGGACGACGGCGCGTCGGGAGAAGGGGTACAAATATGCACCCACCCTTTTGGCCCCTTTCTTGGCCCAAGTAAACAGGAAACGAGACCGATTTGGCGCAGCAGAAAAAAAAGAATAAAAGGGAGCCAGATCGGAAGGCGGCAAAAGAACAAGAGGGATTGAGGCCGACAAAGAGATCAGGGAGGATGACTGGGAGAAATAGAAAAGGATATAAGAAGGGTGAGAGAGCCCGGGACGAGACGGGTTTTTTAAAGGGGGAGCCTTTTGGGACGTCCCTTAAGCGATAAAAAAAGGATAACGGGGCCCGCGAAGTACAGCGGGTCCCCCAAATTTGGGAAAGAGGGGGGAACGGAAGAGGGGTGCAAAAGAGCACGGTAAAGGGTTGGGACCCAAAGCAACCCCACTCAGACTTGGGTGGAATTACCGAGAGTGAACCCTTTTTACTCACGATTTGAATAGGATTTTTTCCAGCAGGCGAAGTTACGCCCTTATTTTATGTGAAAGAGACTCGAAATCATTACGGACCCTTTTGCTATTGAATTGTAAAAGAATATACCATTTTATTTGTTTGATGATTTTCATACTGAAATAAATAGTTATCCAAGAGCTGTGTGAAATCATTACATAATGCACCAGTTGAAAGATTTTTTTCAGGCGGCGAAAGACCACGCTACGCTACTGAAGATACTATGTGTTCCATTAAAACAAATCTTCAGTGGCATTAGAGCTCGAACTCTTGACACGTCGGTCATGCGTACGTGACCATGACCAGCAGGCTACTATAACTTTAGAAATTCATAATTGATATGTTGAAATGCTTTCAATTTTAATTAACAATAAAGAGCATTACAACACAGCAAAATTTACTGAATATTATGGCATTTTAAATTTAATAAATATTTTTTTTTTTGTGTTATTTTTAATAGTTTAAAAAGCGCAAGTATAATGGTTCATATTACGCTGGATTTTTTTGGAAATAAGGTTCACAACATTTGAAGCTAAAATCTTATCATTAAGAGACATGTTTTCAAACTTTATACTTTTAATAAAAAAAATAATCAAATTTTCAGTATTCTTACTGTCAGAAACTTGTTCAAAAGATAATAAATTTTTTTTTCCGGGAAAAAATAACAGTTATATTCAATTTTTCATCACAGTGAAAAATTTTTGCAAAAATATCCTGTTTTTTGTGAAATTAAGGCCATATGGTTTCCCCCGTAATGCTTCATCCCTTTTACTCTGCATGAGAGAATGTGGAGTATCGATCGCTCCTAAGTGACTCACAACTTCCCAGAGATTGCGTCATCGTTTGAAATATGAAAATCGCTCAATAAATAACATGTGACGAAGTATATGGTGTATACCACAACCAATATTTATTTAAGTTTCCCCCAAAAAATACATTCCGTAAAATCCGGCGTATAACGCGCACCGGTGTATAACACACATCTTTACTTTCTAGCTGAATTTTTTCATTTTTAGGTGTATTCACCGTATAACGCCCCCCTTTTTACGAAAAAATTTGAAATATTAGTATACATTGCTCTTATGTTTTTAAGTCATTTATCCCAGACTTTTGAAAAATAATATACTTTTAGAACTACAACTCTTTTATATATATATATATATATATATATTATTTATGTTTTTAGAAATTTCTCTCATTTCTTTTAAATAAACAATATCCGATACATGTAAAAGGGGAAAAAAATTTTTTCTTAGGCTCATCTTTTTTGTTTTTTTAAAGCTATTTGTTTTATTTCGGCGTATCGCGCATCCTTAATTTTCCCCTTTTTTATTTTTCGTTTTAAAAAGTGGGCGTTATCGCTGGATTTTAAAAAAATATAAAACTGGTTTTTAGGGAAATATTATTGAGCAGTGATCTTCAAATTTTGTCGTGACTCGCGGAACCTTAAAACTACAAGGCAGCGGTTCTTAAACTGTGGTCAGCGGCGTTTCAAAAGGGGGGTCCGGGACCCCTCATAAAACCCGAGTTTTCCCCCTTTTTTACGAACCTAAAAAGAAAGGCCTCGTGGAAAAATTGAAAGATGTGTCTTACTAGACTAAATCGTCCCCATTGAAAAAAACCCCAACTAAAACCCCGTTTTTGATCAAAAAATATTAAGTCGGGGGGGAAAATGTTCAAAATCTTTTAAGGGGGGCAATGATACACACAGAGGGGCCGAGGGGCCCGGGGCACACAAGGGGGGTGACCTCGGGGCCCGGGAAATCCGCCCCCCTCAAAAGGCCCCGGGTTTTTCCCGATTGGGTTATAATCCCCCGTAATAAGTAAGAAAAATTTTAAATTTAGAATTTTTTTAAAAATTAATTTAATTTTAATTATTTATTCAATAATTTAATTTTTTTTCTTTTTTTTTCCCGAAAAACGAAAAAAACAAAGAATATGTCAGGGGGTTTTTGGGCATGACACGAGGGAAAGGTGGACTTTTTGACCCAGGGCCCCCCTTCCCCAAAAAATTCATGTGTACGCCACTGACCGAGGCGATCGAAAGTTTAAGAACCGCTGCTATAAGGAGTTTCCAAGAGACCCCATTAGGAAAAAAAAAAAATGTGTACGCTCATGACCACATGATAGAAGTAACAACTTCAAATTTTATTATGTTAATTCAGGGATTAGGTGAATAAAAAAAAGGGGATATTAGTATATTGTCATATAAAATTATTTATTCATATGTCTGTACTCATAAAGTAATATTTTTCCCAAATATACAATCATGTTTGTGAATTAATTGTGTTCTAAGAAGCAAACAATAAGTTTATGGTAGCTGAAATAGGTTATAAATACTTTGGATTCAAAATTATTTAAATATCTAAGAAAAACTCCGTCACGCGTTGTTCCGTACTTTGTCGAGCTTTCATTTGATATAATTAAATTGAATTTTGATTTAAAAAATCTACGGCTTTGAGTTGTCTTTTGAAAAATCTACAATACCCCCATAAAATAATAAACAATTTGTTCAAAAGAGTTGATCCGGATTCAGTGTAGGCAACTAAATTTTTGTGAATGAATTCGATAATTTTCTCTACCCTTTTGATTTTGGTGAAACATAAATAGTAGCAATTACAATTATTTGTTCATTTTTTGCTCTACATTTCGCTGCACAAATTTCTCCGATACATGACTCATTAAACCCAAATGATTCAGTAGTATTGTTACGAGCATTACAATGCTTGGCTATTTAAAACGCATTATTCAAGTTCCCTCTCCCGCGCGCCTAAAGAAGTTATCACTTCAAAAAGACTTAACAGAAAATATTTTTAAAGTACATCAACAAAAATATATCTTATGGGTACTTTATAATTAAAGACAATTAAAAACATACAATATTTTTATTAAAAACTTTCAATTTGATATTAATATAATTTATTAATTCGTGCTCCAGGTCTCATTTACCATAACATTACATTTAATAACTGGGGTACGTGTTCGCATTTTTTTTACGCATACTATTGGTATAAGTCAGCGGTGTACACAAGGGCGGGGTTTGGGGGTTAAACATCTCCCATAGACCAACAATTTTTTTATTTTCAGCATAAAGATCCCGTCTAGGTGCTTTTGTCTAGGTTTTTTTTTAAATATAACCCCTCCTATAAGAGAATTGGTCTAGATATATTGAAGTTATGTGCTGTCGCATTTCATATTCTGTGTAAATTTGCTTCTATATTTTGCTTTTATTGCCACATAAATGTTGAGAAATATTTTATAACTTAAATACATTACTAAGAATAACATTGAAAAAAAAAATGTCTATCATTGAGTGAGAAAATTCTGTGTATTTTGCTAATTCGTAACCTGAAGTTTAGGGGAGCTGTTCCTGCTTAAATTTTTAGATTTTCACGTCAAATGTGTTGATAATTCGATAAGTTGTACCTTCTCCTTCATTGGTATGCCTTCTGATTTATTCAATACATGCTTGAAACAAGTGACAAGTGATTTTTTAAAAATTTAATACAGTCGCACCTCTTTTTAATAAAGTCGCTAAATTCCGAAAAAAGGTTCATTATATGGAAAATTCGCTAAATAGAGATTTATTTTTTAATATACTTTAAAAACAAATTTCAAATTCATAAACACTATGCAT
>BMAV01018528.1:0-17583 GCA_019973955.1 Trichonephila inaurata madagascariensis
ATACATAATTTTATCCCTTTCTGCCAACCCAAGAGTTGCATTAGTGAAAACGAAGGAGCTCTAAAAAGGGCATAAAATAAAAAGAATAAAAAAGTTCTTTCAATATCGAGGCGATTGGAGCTAAAATCTTAGATTCCTAGTATTACAAAAGTTTCGCTGGATACCCGTCCACGGTCGATAGAACATTATGGGGAAAAAAAACATTAAAAAAGAAAAAGAGTTTTCAAAGACCACTCTTTCATGTTATTTCTAACCACGAAGCCGCCGTATCTGTTTTCATAAGTTTTGCGATGGATTGAATGGATAGCTTGGTTAAAATTGAGGTAAATATCCTTTGGGATAATATCATTTTCCAGGTAAAGAATTGTGCGCGAGCTTTGAAATGCTTTTTTTTCATGCTTAGTTTTTTTACCCCTTTCATTCAATAAATTAAATGAAAGTAATGTATAAATGCTTATGGATTAATTGGATTATATGCTGTGTGACAGTTCTATCCGCGACCTTCTCACTAATAAATCCTCTTGGGGAATCTTTGGGCCTTAAAAACTATTTTATTAGAAAGCTCCCTCTGAAGAATAGAACGTGAACATGTTAATTAAGATTACTATATAAAGTCTAGGCTTTCAAGGTAGAAAGAGAGACATAGGATAGGCCGCTAGTGGGCAGTGATCAAATTTAAAGTGCAAAGCAGATATTTAATATTTGATAATTGTAATAATTAAGGTGATAATTTGTCACTGGAGATTGAATATAGATTAGATAGCTAGGAAAGCAGTGTATTTGAATTGAAGTGTTACTGGTACTTAAAGTCTTCTCATACCTCTCGTACCTCGTTAATTGTCATCATGTTGCTTAAATTGGGAGCATCTCTTAGTTTGTATTGATCGAACTTGTGTTGTTGCTTGTGTTGAAAATTAAAACTAAATGATTTTGAACATTTATAGTCATCCTTCCCTTTCTCCCACATCTCTAGGCGTGAAGGCGAGATCCTTACAGTTGTTTGCTGAATCATAAATAGTTATAGCAGAAAGTAGAATGAGAATGAATTATTTAAGAAATATGTTTCATTCCATAATTATATATTCAAAAGGCCTAAATTGTTGTATTTAAAACTAATGGAATTGAACCAGCAATATCTCGAGACATTCAAGATTTATACGTACGTTGTTGTATGCACTATTTACTCGAGTAAGAAGCAACAACTTTCCGAGACATTGCAGTTTTATTATCAATAGATATTATTTTCATCATTTAAAGCCGGGAAGGGTGTTGTCGATTGCGATCGACCGGTCGACCGCCAGGACATTTTGAAGTGACCACCTTTACTAAGACGTAAGAGTCGTATACTAAAAGAGACATATTTATGAAACACTGTCGCCAGCTAGACTAGAGAATCGGCTTAGTCACAATCGATGCGATGGTCTTTACTTAAGCGAATGATTCGAAAAATGTGTAAACAACACATGGAAGCAAACGATGAGACTTAACATGTTCATTGCCATTGTAGAGAGAAATCACTACGATATCAGCATTACAAATGAGTCCCCCTCCCTTCCGACTGAAGGGGAGAATAAATGCCGATGATTATCTCTTCCTGCGACAGCACTGGGTTTTCTATTGAGACACCATCCCCCATCCCGCGCTTTCACGAAATTGGGCTCTCGAGTTAATGTCATATCTCTCGATGACTCAAAAATTGGTAGCGAACAAATGAATCTGAAACCGATGTATGTATATACATCGGTTTCAGATTCATCGGTTCACATATGTTCTCTGCTCGCTGTATCGAAAATGTCCACGCTCGACGGTCTAGAAGTCACTCATGGTTGTTCAAACATTCAACTTTGCGATTTTGTGTTTTTGCAGTAAAAATAGTCATCTATCATATTTTAAAGGAGGGGTCACAATGTCGAAAAGAAGTGTTAAGAAAAGAAAACTTACAATTTTCATACAGAATAGCCACACTTGCGCCAGTGGGGAAGTGTGAAGAAGCTTAGAAGTAGCCCGTACCGTGGAAAAGTCCACCCACCCCTGATCTAAAGCATGGATAGGCATTAAGTAGCCCTTACTAAGACCCAAGAAGTGCATACTAAAAAAATATATTTATGGAGCGCCAGCTAATCTAGAGAATCGACTTTTCACACTCTATGCGACTGTGTTTATTTAAGCAAATGATTCGATAAATGTGTAGACGACACATGTACCTTCATTGGAAGTGCGCAATGACTCTTAACGCTTTCTTTACCGCCGTAAGGGAAAAAAAGAAATCATTACGATGCCAGCTTGTGCATTTTCCCCTCGCACCGAATGAAGGGAGAATAAACGTTGATGAACTGCTCTTCCCGTAATAGCGCGAGATTGGCTATTGAGACATCATCCCACACCCGCCCTTGGGTTCTTGTGTTGTTGGTAAAATGTCCCGCTTGACGTGGTTCTCGGTAGCGAACAAATTGAGAACAAACGTTGGTTACAAATTCATCGGTTCACGTACGTGTTCTTTGCTGCACTGAATACGTCCACACTCCATGGTCTAGCAGTCGCTCATAGTTATTCAAGCACTCAACTTGTCGATTTTGTGTTACTTGTATTTCTATAGTAAAAATAGTAATCTGTCACATTTTAAAAAGGGTTACTTTGTCCGAAACAAGTGATGAGAAGAAAAAACATTCAATTTTAATAAAGAAGGTCCCACATACGCTATTGGATGGACCGTAACACCTTAAAAACTTTAGAAGTAGCCAGTACCCTAGAATACTCCGCCCACCCCTGATCTAAGGCAATGCTGCCCAATTTTTTTTCCAACATAGCACCCTTTTTAAAACAATGATTTTCTCCTTACTATTTTTACTATGCTATACAGCATATAATATAAACATAGTACTAATAATTGCACCCAAAAAACTTTAATGATGACAAATAAACAAAAAATAAAAACAGGATATTATAGGAAAAAAAAGGAAATTCATTACAATTTATTTTTCTACTATGGCATTCAGCTTCAGTTTCCTGAATCACGCTTCTCTATGCAAATCTATATTATATCTAGGCATGTTAAAACAGAGATATCATTATCTAATGATTATAATCTTTAAAAATAAGGTAAAGCTTTCCCGGGGTGGGGGGTAAAAAAGTGTGTATTAAATTCTATTTCATTTGAATGTCGAGAGATTTAATACTTTAACATTTTTTTTTTCTTTTTAGTATCTTTAACTTCCGTATATATAATAAAGGGATAACTAATCGACTGTCCGAAAAGTCTTTTTGTCCATTTTATATAAATATTTTATTCCCAAATTCGCTCACTTGAATGTATGGGTTATTAATTTTTGCGCATGGAAAAATTTATTTTACCCTTGAAAAGGAATCTAAGTTATTTTGAAATTCTAGCAAATAATTCATCTGAAACTATTAGAGTAATCGCTCATAGTGCATATTAAAATTGAAAGAGTGATAGTTTCAAGCAATATTCATGATAAAATGCTCAATTTTACCGTTCAGAGGGGGAAATAAGAATCTGAAATAGTCGTAGTAAGTGATGGAGAAAAAAATTATCAGTCAGGATGCTAGCTTTTTACCAAAAGACAAGTTTTACTTAAAGGAGCAAAGGATTGAATGCATTTACATCGTTCGGACATGGGAAGCAAGCTGTAGCATGTTCTATTGACTGAAAATTAAAGCAGACTTTGAAGATGTTATATATTTTAAATTTACTTGATCCTTAGGAATGTTGAGGAGAGCTAAGAGGATGTGTTTCTTTTCCCTTACAACCAAAAAACCACATTTCATTCGAAAAGTTTTTTTGAGAAATGGACAATCCTAAGGTCTTTGCTGGTATATTTATGATTATTTGATTCATGAAGCTCTTGAAATGAATCAAAATTCTTTGAATATTACATACTAATGAACTATAAAATTAAATTTTTTTATTCTGATGTAAAAACATACTTCAAGACAAGGATAAGATACAATAAAAAAAGGTTTAACGCAACCATCCAACAAATAGCAACAGGCATTGGAAAAAGTTCAATCCATTTGATATGGATGGATATTATATTTTTCGTATAAAAATGCTTAATAGATAACTGGAAGTCAGTTTGGAATATATTTCCATTATAGTTTTGAAATTTTAATGCCAGTTAATATATAGAGTCTAGGTTGATAATTTAAGTTTAAATATGGTTTTTTAAAACATTATTTATCTGTGTTCGGATAAAATTTACAAATTGAAAATAAAATTTTAATTGAAAAAAAGTAAAAGTTTGATAATTTAAATTTTTAATGTTTAAATTTAATTTCTAGTTTAAATTGAGATTTTTTAAAAAATGATTTAAAGTTTCAATGCCACCATGAAAGTTTTTTAAAATTTTGTATAAATTTTTGGCCATCTGGGTGTTTAGACTTTAAAAAAAAGTGCTCTTATAAACAGATATTGGAAAAGGTTTAAATTTTAAATTTCAATAAAAATCTCTCTCTATTTATTAACACTAAAACATCCGTGGTTTTAAAATTTGGACATCAGGCCTATTTACTTTTTCCACTTTTTTTGAGGAATTTAAAAATTTTCGTGACTTTAATTCTTCTCTAGTAATTAACAAAAAAATTTTCTGGTTCAAGTTAATAAGAAATGATTTTACAACTAAATCTATCTAGAACGCCCGCGGGCTTTTAAACCCCAAAGGAATTTATCATTATAAAAGCTGTCGCTCAACAAAAATAGTTCACTGAAAACC
This sequence comes from Trichonephila inaurata madagascariensis, assembly GCA_019973955.1. Taxonomy (NCBI): domain Eukaryota; kingdom Metazoa; phylum Arthropoda; class Arachnida; order Araneae; family Nephilidae; genus Trichonephila; species Trichonephila inaurata. The sequence continues at coordinate 4,731 of BMAV01018528.1, forward strand.
CATTAAAAAAACAAACCCCCAAAGCTATTGAAATTTCTTTGACCTTGTGTTAAGGTTCACAGGGGAAATGAATTAATTATACAAAAAATTGTTGTGCCAAGCTTTTCGTTACATAGTATTTGCTTATCTTTTTTTAAAAATTTCTTTCGTTTTTCGAAATAAGAGAATACCCGAAACGATGGATTGAAAAAAGACCTAAGACCTGATGAAATTGTTGGAGAGCCAAAAAATGAATCAGATGGTTTTTAGCTCCCTTTGTTAATTTAGATTCCAATAAAGGAAAGTGAATCTAAAGAAAAAATGCAGATGAAATTGATAATTTTCCCAGTAAATCCGATTTTGTATATCGTTAGATGACACAAAAGGGGATCCCCATAATAGAAATTTCCTGGAAATTTTTTAAACTGAAATGTTAGGGAAAAAAGCAGTGGTCCAACAAGCTTCGCGAAAATAATGTAAACGCAGTGTTTCATGTGTTTAAAGGATCATAATATATGATATAATTACATAAAATAATATTAAAAAGTCTTAAAACTAAACCCTATTGAACAGTAGTCCTGCAATTATTTAGTTAAAAAATTTTTTTCATATTTTTATATGGGGAATATCTTTTATATCGTCCGGAATTTTGGTTAATCGAAATTGGGACGTTCTAGTTTAATCACTAAAAATGCTGATTTTTTTCCCGATCATTCAACATTTGTCCCAAAAATCTTGATTCAGCAAAATTTTAATTTTTTTTTTTTTGGGGTTAAATCGTAATCTGTGATCATTTAAATACTTTTAAATTGGAAAACGGTTTGGATAAACTATTAGTTTGTGGGGAAGGGGTTGGTTTGCATAAGGGTTAAAGCAACATGTCCCGAATCGAAATACGTGCGATATTGATTTGGGAGAAAAGTAATCGAATCGATGTTTGCCTCCCGATATTTGAAGAAAACCCATTCATCACGTATTCAAATTTTCGTCCCCCGACGTTTTGAATAATTATGGAGAGATTTGGGAGTCAAACGTTTCGGTTTCACCGAGTTCAGATTTGATATTTAAAAATTTATATCATTCTTAAGCCATTTTTTTTTTAGTTTTTTTAGAAGTAAATTGTTTTAAAAGTTGAAATAATACCGCCATATAAATATCCTTTGGGAAAAAATTTTTAATCTAAATTTAATAAATCATAAATGCTTTCAGAACAATCATGGTATTTTTTTTGGGGTCCTCTCTCCCTTCTTTTTTTTGTTTTCGAAAAATTTTTTGAAGATAAAAAAATTAAGACCCAAGTGTTCTGAAAAGTAGATAATTAGCTTTAAAATTTTATTTTAAATTACTCGCGCGCGTGAGACCCCCTGCTTAAAAGCCACCAGGAAGCCGGTTTGATTCCTTTTTTCTTCATTTGTATGTGGCTAAAATTTTTAAAATTTCCTCATCAATTTGCTGTATTTCCCAAGACGGTATTAATAAGTAATCAATTGAGTAGCAAACGGGTCATTTGATCACGGGGAAAGAAACCAACAAAAGAAAAAAAACAAAAAGGGTTTTTTGTCATGTGTTTAACGGGGAAAAAGGGGGAATATGTAGCCATAAATTTTTAGGTCATTTTAAATTTTTTAACCTTTTCTTTTTTTTTTAGTTTAAAAATTATTTATTTTTTTTGTTTTCGTAATAATTTCGTACGTGTTTTGTAAGATTTTGGTGAATATGTGCGATGAAATTAATTGGTGGTTATTATGCACACTTTTTTTAATAGCAATACGGATTGATAAGGGAAAAGGAAATTTTGTTGAAGGTTAAGGCATAATAACCCAAAAAAAATTGGTATTAGGTTTAAAAAAACACGGGTTTTTTCAAGTTTGAAAAGGTTTGTCTAAAATATCAAAATACTTGTTCCTTATTATTTTGGCTTCTAATAAAAAAGGATGAAATTTTTTTCTCGACGATTCTAGAGCAGATTTTTTTGGAACTCAAAAAGAACCACTTTAAACTTTTTTTCTTGTCCAAAAACCAAAACCCCGAATGCAGTAAAACAACTCAGGAGTTTTAAAAAAGGCATTCAAGGTACAACATTTCATCCATAAGGAAGATGATCCATAAAAAGGAATTGAGTTAAAAAAGATGATTATCAACAAGTGGTTTTTTGTTTTGGCTATATATTTTCCCAAGGGATTATAAAGTATGTACATAACAATTAAAAAATTGAACATCCATAACATGTTTCGTTTATCATCCAGCTGGTTTGGTTTTTGATTTTTTAAATTTGATTGCGCTTTAAAACAAACGAAGGTATAAAAAACGTACTTTTTTTAAACCCAACAAATGATAGGGGGACACCTGAGGATCCCCATCCCGAAACCCGTCCCCAAAACCCCGGTGACAGGCCCGATGATTTTTTTTTGTCAGGCTCAACGCCCCTTTAAATTGGTGTGGTGTGAAGTTACTAGGGGGTGACAGCTCAGGTGTCTTCCTCGTCCTTGACCGATATTCAAAATTACAAGTCAACCCCAATAGCCCTCGTGTTGCTTTATGGCAACGTTTATAACTTTCACTCACTCGGGAATTTCCCCAAAAAACCATACCAACGGGAGGTTTATAACCCTCGACAGTTTGAATGTGCATTCACCCGTGATTGGGTGATTTTTCAGAGGCACAAAATTTTAAAACCCTCAACTAAAAAACCCCTTTTTTTGCCACTTTGACTACTCGGCTACCATGGCCATTTTAATCGCGAGAGTGAGTTTTAAATTAACGTCACACAGTGGCCAGTTTTGCCGATCTAGCGCACGGAAACCTCAAAAATGAAACTGCGCGAAAAAAAACAAACAACGCACAATTTATGGCCCTTTCTTGAGTTTCCCTTCATATGGAAAGCAATTTTGTCAATACGAGAAGGGAAACGTCAACAATCATCACAGATCGGGTTTGTTCTTTAAAAATATTTGCAAGTTCTTTTTCCCAGTCGCAAGTTCTATGTTTCGTTTAAAAAAAAATTTTGCAGTTTTTTGGGGGTTTTTTTTGAAAAACATCCCAGGGTAAGAAATTTTTGATTTGACTTTCAAATTAGGTTCAAGTTTGATTAAAAATTGTAAAACATAACATTTAAAACAGCACGTAACTCTTACTTACGTATGTCAGTTTTTTATGTTTAAGGAACAAGAACTTTTGGGATTGACTCGGAGTGATCACAGAAAAATTTTTAAAGCCCCATAGAATAAATATAGCCCTTTTAATTTAATAAAATTTAGCTGCTACTTCCTGCAATTCCCAAATTTATGATTTTTTCAGCGTTGGGAGGGTTTTCTCGGCGTGCCTTTTTTAAGTTTAAGGGAAGAGAAGATACTAAATGAAAACCCCAAGTTGTTTTTAGTTTAGTTGGGGCTACAAAAACTTTTTATAAATATGAGGACCAGCAACAATTTAAAAATTGAAAATTGTTAAAATTTCACTCGTTTGTAGGGGAAAAAAGGGTGAGGTGCCATAGAAATGAAAAGTTCTTCTCCAAGTCGAATGATGCGTGATTTTCGGGGGAGTAAGATTTTTATTACATTCTATTATTTTTAAGAAAAATGTATAGGTAATATTTGAGTGCGATACTTTATGTTTATTTAAGCTGAAAATATGTAATTTTTCAGAAGTATAAACTTTAAAATGTTTTTTCTCAGTTTGTAATTTTTTTTTCCATTTAAAATACTATTTCTTCCACAATTATTTACCAATCACTTCCATTTTTTCCTAGGTCTTATATGTAATGCATGTAACAAAATTAGGGATCCATTTTGCTGTAAGTTGAATACTTTAAAAAAAAAGAAATGGGAGATGTTAGGGCCTTTTTGGGGGTTTAATTTTTCATATATATATCGATTTTATTATTTTTTTTCCAAAAAATAATTTAAAGGGATTGTAAAATCGATCCCCTACAGATGTTTAAAAAATCCTTTAAAAATATTACAAAAAAATTTCATGTCAAAAAATTAATTCCAAAATTTCAAATCATCCAATTGCTCTGACAAGGTAATCGTTACTTGTTTTTATGCATGTACATCAAATTTACTAATTTATTTCGTAAAGTGACAGTTGATTCATCTTGTACTAGTTTTTATATTTTTGAGTGTGTATTAGGTATTTATTTAAATATTTAATAAAATTTGTTCAATAACAGAGTAGCTGTACTTTAAATTTTTAAAGTCAGTGTATTTATTTTACTTTATTTTTACTCAGCTGCAAATGCGCGTATTTTATATGTAGCTTCAATACAAATCGTCTTCTATGAATATGGCCAATTACGCTTAAGCACTGGACAATCCTGCTGTAAAAAATGCAAGCGAAAATCGACAACTTGCAAGATATTACCGTGAAATCTAAACAGTTATAACCCAATCACTCTCTTTGGGGTATTTTGCTCTTCAAACATTTGCTAAACTGTTTCCTATAGTTAATATTAATTATATGATTAACTTTAAACATTATATTTTATTTGAATTAAGAATAAGAAAATTAAATTTCCCTGCCCAAAATATCTTGCATCTTTCAATTTTAAAAGAAAAACGACTTTGTTAAAACTTGTGTTTGTAATTACTCACAATTTAATTTCAATCTCAATATTAATTCCATTTACTTTCTCTCAGGGGAAAAAAGTCCAAAGATGAAAGCTGTGGGAATTTATTTCAACAAAGAGCTCACTGAAAGGGGATTGATTTTTTTAATGTAAAATTGAAGTCTTGAATGGGAACTCACGAAGAAACTTTCATTTTGATATTTCAAAATCAATTATGAGTAGAATTGAATGTGGTTACTTTATGGGGAGATCTTTAAAAGAGAAATGCAAATTAGCCATTTCTCTTTTCATAATATGCAGAAGGAATTTCTTTGGTTTCTCTTTCTTTTTACTCCTAATTCCAAGAGAATACGGAACGTTGAATAAGCGTATTTCTTTGAATGTTTCTCTTTAGTTCTACTTAAAAATCATAAATTCTAAAAATGAAGGGTTTATTTAATTTTTACTGAACAAATTATATTTTGCTGAAAGAAAAACTATCTAAACTTTTATATTTTTCTTAAAAAAAAGCATTTATTAGATTTTGTAAGAAAGAAAAATAATTAATAGAGCTTTCAAAACTTAATACAGAAAAGGAATTTAATTTAAAATAAGTTGTTATTTTGAAACCCCCAAAACAAATTCAGCAACTCCTTTAGTATGGTGCTTCATAATTCAAATATTTTGCTGAAAGATCATGAAATGTTTTAATAATAATTAGATATTTCATCTAATAAGGTTAATAAAGGTTTTTATATATATGTTACGTACAACTGTATACAACTGATACATTGTAAGCAACTTTTATTAAGGGTCTAATACATTTATTATCTTAAGGTATCTGATTACGTTGGGAACCGTGATTTTTCAAATGCGTATACAAACGAATATTTTTTAATATTTAGGGTCACTTAGATTAGAATACACGTATGAAATTGTTTTAAGAATATTATTATGATTAAAAATGATTTAAAGGCAATATTTTGGTAAAAAATAAACAGAGAATTATTTATTTTCCAAATATTCTTCTTTTATGGAAAATGCTCCTGTAATAATAATATTTTACCTGTGTATAGCTCAAACCATTATACAGAGCCTGAACTAGGATTTTTGATGTATATAATTTTGAAGTGGATGTTTATATATTTTAATACATCAGAGTGGAGAAATTTTAACAGGAAAACACTGATAATTATTTCAATGGGTAGTAACTCTGAAAATAATGTGAATTTTTCAAAAGTCGTAGTTCAAGCCCTCTGGAGAAGTCTTAGCTACATATAAGCAAAATATTATTATTATAGAAGCATTTTTCATAAAAGGAGAATGTTTTGAAAAAAGGTAATTCTAAGTTCATTTTTTACCAAAATATTGCATTAAAATAATTTTTTATTATAATACTATTCTTAAAACAATTTTATAAATGTATTTTAATCTAAGTTACATTAAATATAAAAGAAAAAATTCGTTTGCACGCTTTTGCAAAATCACGGTTCCGAACGTAGTCAGATACCTTAAATTATACACTTTTCATTAGTTTCAATTTTAAAAAAAATTGATTCCTTCTTCAAATATTTAATTAACTCATATATTTAATCTATAATAGAATTAAAAAAATCGTCCTTTTACCTACAACGGTTCTATTTTTTCTGCCATTAAATGTGGGTTTACCACATTTTAGGGACTCCAACCCGACATATTTTTGAATACACTTAAAAGTCTTACCATGGCATTGTTGTCTTCGTTGAAACAGTCTGTTGTAATCAGTCATATGCAGTTGTAATCGTCACTAGACATGATTTTTTTCTAAAATGGTATGTGTTTTTTTTTAATACGTCATAAAATTCGCAAGTAGAAAGTTCAGAATTTGTTTTAACATTTATTAAGACTTTCCACAAATCAAATGTTCCCCATAATTGAAAAAAACTCTCTAAACTGAACTAATTTTCTAAGAAAAGGTATCGCCAATTCAGCCATTTTAGAATTATTGTAACTCAATATTGGTCTTTTGAAGCACCTTTAAAATTTTATTTCTGCGTCTCTTTAAAAGTATCTGCCACTTTTTCGGAACTTGCCGCAACCTTTTCAGGAATTTCTTGAAAGTAACAAACATTTTTGATACAACAAAGGCAAATCCTTTTAACTTTGATAATTTTTTTAGCTTGAATCACATACAAAGGATTCATTCGATTGAGTTGTCTCTTTTAAATACTGTTGTTCTTATTATATCTTAAAGGTAGTTAAGAATTTAAGTAGAGAAATAAATTTAAATTGCTGTCATCTATAGTTCGAGAATTTGTCATGCTCTGGTTTTAACAGAACATGTTGAGGTATTTAAGTATTATTATGCGATCGATCGTCTTTCAAATACAGTTGAATCTCCATATTAGGAACCACTATACCACGAATTTTTCTATACAGAAAACTTTTTCCAGGAACCAAGAACATTTCACGATTTTCTTCGTAAAATAACTTTCCAATAGCGAAGTGCTTTTTCTATATAATGAACTTTTTTTTCTTGTGATTCAATTTTTTTCACCCTATTTTTAAAGTATTTTAACATTTCAAGTTATACTCTCTTTTAATACATTTTGTGTTGGTCATAAATCTTGAACTGGTTTTATTAGAGGCCTATAACCCAGGCAAAGAGTTCTAGCGTTTACCCAGGGGGTCAACTTTAACCCCCAATTGTCCGTTCCTAAAACATCTTCGATATCCCCTTTTACCCTGTAGTTTTTCTGTCCTTGAATCCCCGTTTTTTAGGGGTTTTTTCCTTTCTTTTCTAAAAGGGCAAAACCTAAGTGCTTGAGCATCAAAAAAAAATTTAATTCTTCAGGAAGTGGATAAAGAGACATCAAAAAACTTTCCTTGCAGTTTTTTTCTTTTTTTTTTCTTTGATGGGTAAGATATGTAAAATAAATATGTAATAATTTACAAAAAGGTGTGAATAGTTGCTAATTTAATACATAATGTTCATGAATTTAAAATTTGTTTTATATCATTTATAAAATAAATTGAAAGATGAACTTCTATGTAACGAATTTACTATATAACGATTTTTTGGGGAGAATTTAGCGACTTTGCTATATAGAGGTCCGACTGTACAAAAGAAGAACTCCGCACAAATAGTGATTCGGGAATCTGTATTAATCAAAGCAGGGTTTCTTCAAACGGAAGGCGAATCACACATACACATATAAATTACAATAGAACAGATTTGAAAATCATTAAAATATTGAAAACGGAATTAATATCCATAATCGCACAACTTCACAAAATACAAACAAAACCTATTTTCTTTAACAAATGTTTGATTCCCCTCTTTTTCTGCTTCGTTTTTCGACTGGAAAGAATCTTCTAAAACTTATGAAACTTTCTCACGAAATAATCCTTCTATACCCTTCTGGATTTTTCTAAATGCATCTACTTTTGCCGCCAAATTTAGGCACTTGGCAGTACTTGAAGTCCGAATCGATTGAGAAGTTCACTCTTTATTCATTTAGAGTTCGTGAAAAAGTCATCTCCATTTAGATACAAATGATACTTTATTTTGTACATTTTTCGGCAAAGAAAAAAGTTCGAAGATCCAAAGAGTGTCCAAAACTTCATGTACAATATTTTGTTAAAATAATTTTAAAGGCCAAACCTAATGTTTTAGAATAAATATACCTTGATGACGAAACATGTAAAATAATAAATCAAGGGAAACTGTGTTTTTACAACGGGGTTTAGTCCCCTTCGGGGGAAAATTGGGGTGATTTTAAAACAACATAAATGGATAATTTTCATGATATTTAGTGTCACTTAGATTAGAATACTTGTATAAAATGGTTTTAAAAATATTATTACTATAAAAATTATTCAAATGCAATTTTTGGCAAAAAATTAACTTAGATTGACCGATTTTCAAAACATTCTCCTTTAATGAAAAATGGTTCTATAATAATATTTTTTGGGGATATGAGTAAAAACTTTCCCGGAAGTCTTAACAGACTTTGAAAAAAATTTAATTATTTTCAGAGTTACTTCCAATTGAAATAATTATCGGCGTTTTCTTCTTAAAATTTCTCCCCTCTGTTGTATTAAAATATGGATAAATCCACTTCTAAACCATATATTTAAAAAACATTTAGCTCAGGTTCTCTACAGAAATCTGAGCTGTATACATATAAAATGTTTTTTTATAGAAGCATTTTCCATAAAAGGAGAATGTTTTGAAAATATGTCATTCTAAGTTCCTTTTTTGTAAAATATTGTATTTAAATAATGTTTTATTGTAATAATATTCTTAAAACAATTTTATACATGTATTCTAATCTAAGTGATACTAAATATCATATATATATATATATATATATACGCTTTTGCAAAATCACGGTTCTGAACGTAATCGGATACCTTAATTAGCTTCTCTTAAAAGCTTATGGTTTGCTTATGGCTTTTATGAATAAATTCATTTCCTCAAGGTGAAAAGTATTTCACAAAAATAGGTCTTGTTGAATATATCTGAATGGAAGACTAGTTCCTAACAAAATCAAATGAGATCATGTAAAAGATAATACAGCAATTCGATTAGTATGATTACAGTTAACTGAGACTTCCAAACCGAAAGTAAGTTTAGGCAAAAAATAATAAAATATTATTTCAAATCACAAAAATTATCGATACAAATTCTAAGTATAATTACACATAATAAGGTAATGTTTACAAAAATAACTAGCAAAAAGTCAGCTTTAATCTTCCTGGCAGAATCAAATTACCTGGTAAAAAAGAACTAAGTACAATTGTAAAGCAATCATAAACTGTTACATAATTAACAAATTACAGGGGAAAAAAGCGAAAAAGAGTAATTACGACAATTATATTGGCAAATTGGAAAATGAATTGAAGGGAGTTCGTAATTTATTCTAAGAAAGTGGGGTTAATGATAAGCTAATTATAAAGAAAGTACAATAGCTCGAAAAAAGGAATAATCGACTCATTTTAGCAACTAGTATTAAATTCTGGCAAGGTATCTTTCAGAGGAAAATAGACAAACAGCAAGTAAATTTCAAAAAAAAAAAATTAAGTGAGATAATTTATTTAAAAAATAAATTTCTTACAGTATGATATCAAAGACAATCTTAGAATAGCAATCAAACAATATAATGAATCAAAATAAATTACAACAAATCATGATTTCTAAGTAATGCTAAGCAAGTGTAGTAAAAAAAAAGAATACTATAAAAAGGTAATTGCAAACATATATATATATATAATATATTCAACAAAAACCAAAGAGAAACACAATATTCAGGAACGAAAGATGAAAACTAATTCGTATACAATCTTTTGTACAAGAAAAAAAGAAAAAATATAGCTTACATATATATAATATAAATATATATAGAAAACATTTAATATGGATAGACCTATAAATCAGTGCTTCTCAAACTTTCTATAACAATCATAATTTTCCTCACGCCCCCCTCCATATAATGTCAATGTATTGAATTCAAAATTAATATACTTTGACCTAAAGTTACAAGGCTACTCTAATTATAAACCATACAAATTATCAAGATGAATGCTAAATTTTGTATATAATTTTATGATATGTCCATAAAATCCCTCGTAATTATTAAACTTGTTCTTAACCTAGTACTGTTAAATTAATTATGAAACACATTGTGTAGTACTGTTACATGTATAAGTGTGCAATATCAATATAAATGTATATTTTATTTTTTATTATGTCAAAATTTCTTTTTTTTTTTTTTTTCCTTTCATCAATTTAATCATTTTTTTAAAACAATTTTTTATTTTCGACTTATTCATAAGCTCGCTCCCCCCCTTATAGAGTTATCACGCCCCCTATGGGGCGCGCCCCACAGTTTGAGAAACACTGCTATAAATATATTTTCACTTCATATATAAAGAAAACTTCATATCACTCTGCAAATAATACAATATAAAGCTGTATGTCAAATCAATACAGCCGGTGAAACAGAAATAACATAAAGTAAGAAAAACGAAAATATTATGAATTTATCAAAATTTTATAAATCATTTTAGTATAAGTAATGCGTGCGTGCGCGGCGTGCGTGCGTGTGTGTGTGTGTGAAGAGGCCATTCTCAAATTGATTGAGTACTTGTTTGTATAAGAGGATTAATTAGATTTTCTGTTTGACATTAGGTAAGCGCGTCATTGAGACAAAGGTTGTGTGAAGCAATATTTATATATATATGAAGGAAATCTAATTTTAGTGTTTTGTATATAAAAAAATTCATTTTAACACTTTTTGGAAAATGCATTCAGGTTTCCTTATATATATATATTCCCATTCAATACGTATTTTTGACTATGATTCTATAAATTCATTGAAGATATAACCTTAAGTCTACCCTAAGCTTCCTAGGTTATGATATTTTGAGTTGTCTCCCAAAATAAATTTAAATTTTTTAATTTGGGGAAAATTTCCCACTTTTTTCTTCATTAATAATATATTTTTAGTAAATTTAGCTAAATTTAGACTATGTCACTGCTGAAAACAGGAATAAACCTTCCCTTTTTACAAATTCTATTCTTACATTAACACAATTTAAATTCCTTTGTATTAAAATAGACGACTTTTACTTAGAAAAGGATTATTTAAACTACACTTTACGATACTGGTCGAGAAGACTGACTCCGCGTTGATAGAAATGAAAGAATTAGAATTTAATATAAAAGTTTGGAACATTTTAGCAAAGCATTGCACAAATTTATAGATAGATAGATAGATAGAGTTCGAAAATAAATTAATAAACTTTTCTTTTTGATTCCAGACAAAATTTATAAGGTAAGATCTATGTCAGGGAATCCTTGTTAGATTATAAAATATTAATTCAAGTACTCTAATTTAAAATATATATATTTTTTTAATTTAATTTATTTGCAAAACTCCTCATGCTCCGCAATGCATAACATGAGGCTTACAGACGTAAGTGGTAACTCAATTAAATCATAACAAAACAAATTTGGAGGGGAAAAGGGAAAAACAAACAAACAAGACAAAACAAAAATAAAAAGGAAGAGTGGAAATACACAAATATAAAAAAAGGAGGTACCAATATATATAAAACTTTAAAAATCTATACAGTAGACAAATTTCTTAAGACATTTAGGCTCTCGGTACATTTAACCAACAAAGACAAAACAGGTGGCCAGGAAATACCTAAGCATTTCAACTCCTTTCTAAAATTTTCTCTTTTACAGAAATAAAGTTTACAATACAACAATACGTGTTCCACAGTTTCAGCACCCTGACCACAAGAACAAATATCACTACCAATTAAATTAAATATAGATAAATAGCTATTAAAATTTCCATGTCCTGTTAGAATCTGGGATAACTTGAAATCAGTAATAAAATTCTTACATTTAAGCCGTTGATAAATGGTCGTAAAAATATATTTGACACACAAATTATGTAAATCTAAAATGTATCAAATGTTCAATAGTTTAATCTGCAACCTAGTAAGTGCTCTTATATTTTTTTTTCATCAAATATTATTTGAAACAAATTTTTAACATTAAACAAGAAAAACTTCATGAATTTTAAAACTATACACACTGAACCGATAACCAAAACACTCGAAAAACATCGTCAAAAACGTTTTCAACACAAAAAAATCAATCGCGTTCTCTTTCAGATTTCGTAAACTTCCTGATCATTTAAACAAACCCTTTTAACTGGAATTGAGTGTGGAGACTTTAAAATTAAACAGAGCCCGAGAGATCTAGAGAAGCAAAAATAAAATATTAAATTAAAAGATGCTAGAATGACTAGCTCTCCCTCCAGAAACAAAAATTTTAAAGAAAAAAAGAAGCTGAAAATTTGAGAAGGTCTCTTAGCATATCCTTAAATCACGTAATTTTCAATTCCTTCCGCTTCATTACTCGAGAAATGCATTACAAGGGATTATTGACACCTCCACTGGTCATTACGCAGATTTCTGCCTTGGAGTCAATTATTAGCGAAAATTGCCCAGCTGAAAGGAGAATATGATGTGCACCATGTATATATATATATACCTCCAAAAGCAATTCATTATATAAAAGCTCCTATGAAAGTGAATTTATGTATGAAAGACTGATATTAACTATCTGTGGCGATAAAAAGAGGTAAAGCTAAGTTTGTTACTTTAAGTTTAACTCAGAAAATAAGTGTTCTCTGACAGGAAGTATAAATTTGTTTGTTTTTATTTATCAATTGTGTTTGTTTTTGTGTTATCAATGTTTTATTTTATTTATTAATTGAAAAAAGGTTTGTTTTTTTGGGTTGAAAAAAATTTTGAAACAAAAAAAAA